>CM030838.1:6008086-6228086 GCA_018105865.1 Metaphire vulgaris | reverse complement strand
TGTGGTTCATAGTCTGTCTGATGCCCGCAAGGGCAATTCAGGTCATCTCTGGCTCCCCAATGATGAAGCATAGCAGTGCACCGGCCATGGCCTGTTCAATAGTGATTGAGGTGGACCCAATCATAGTGCACTAGGTCAAAGCCAGGTTAGCGCTTGCAGGGGTCTGTGATGAGGTATTTGTTCTTTACCTCAGCAGACTGCCAACTCTGCTTCCATGAGTCCGGAACAGAGAAGTGCAATATAGGCGCAGAAAACCAGATTGGATGACGAGACCTCAGACGTTGAGCAGGATGGTCAAAGATGTCGCGTGTATTGGTAGATCTGGTTGGGCATTAATGTAGGTATTGAGCTTGGATGCTGCGGCTTCACGATGGATAGCTGGCGGGGCGATGTTGCTAAGGACTGGCAGCCAGTGAACCAAGGTGGAATGGATGGTTCCAGAGATTGTCCTCATGGAAGAATTCAGTTTAGAGTCGACCAAATGGACGTGGAGGCTTTGGCACCATACTGGGGCACAGTATTCTGCAGTAGAGTAGCATAGTGCCAGTGCTGATGTTCATAGTGTAGAAGTGCTTTCTCCCCCGTGAGAGAGCCGGCCAGTCTTGCAATGATGTTGTTCCTCGAGCCCACCTTTGCCGCAGTTTTTATGAGATGCTTGTGGAATGATGGAGTGTGGTCAAGAGTGGACGCCAAGATAAACTGGCTGGCCTTCATGTTGGATTCTTGTACCATCAAGTTGTACATTGAGCTCAGCGATGACAAGGTGTGATGTAGATGGAAGACAGATGATACTGTTTTGCACTGAACTGATCGTCAGGAACCTCAAGACATATTTATTTAGCATCTCCTAATAGGATCCCTTGTAAAGTGCTCTTAACTTTAGCCTTTGCTACACCTATTGCGCTATATGAAATTGTCAGAAATAATAATAATATTTAGCTTTCACATAGCCTGAGATACAGCAATTTTTTAAAATAACAGCTTTCCATTTTAAAGAATGTTTTTTCCAAAAATAAATCCCTGGCATGGTGACAGCATCTAAAAAAAATTGAAGTGCATGGTAAAGGGGAGGGGTTAATAAAACATGTATTGTTAGTTTCTATATATTTTTCCAAAATTTGCTTTATAAGTTATAATAAACAGCATGACAAAGAATATTTAATATCTATCAATCACTGACAATCAGAGATATGGTATAAGAATAGCTAGACAGGCCACCTTGGCCAAGAGCCCAAGATTATGGCAAGTAATCAAATCAAATGTAGCAACTGATATCAAATGTCTATGTAAACGATGCATACGTGCACTGGCCGTTGATAATGTAGTAACGCTTTTATTAGCATTATTTTGCGTTACCATTACTCGCTGAAAGTAATCCATTACTGTAGCACATTACGATTTTGAAAAGTAATTAGTTACAGTAATTAACTACTTTCAAAAACTAACTAATTACAGTAATATGTTGTAAGTAATGCCCAACACTTGTACATATGGCAATAATGACTGATGTTATAAGGGACCAATTTTGAGGCTTATAAAATGGCATTATTTCCTTAATTTTCAGTACTCATTACTAGTATATGCTCTGAGTTCACAATATGAATGGCAGCAATAAACCTTTGCTATAGTAAAATGGACCCCAGTGAAACATTTCAGAAAAAAATATACAACCTACAGCTTAAATGTAAAAAGTGTAGTGCAAATTGACACAATACTGGAAAAAACCTGTGAAAAATATCTTCTGCATCTTTTTCTAACATATTAGGATGTACTTGAAGCTTAAGGTCCAGAGGATCACTGATTATTTCAAGTCCCATCGTTTTCAAGTAATCTGTTGCTGGAATGCTCTTTATTATAACAGTTTTGAAGTAATTATTGTCAATTGGGTGGCTGCTGTGTTCAATAAAATCATTGGATAATTGTTTCTCTTCCAGAAAACTATGTTTAAAAATTCTTGGTAATGCATCAACCCTAGTCTGAACATCCTGAAAATAATAACATAAAATTATAAAAGTCACTCAAAATGGTATCAAAGCCAGACAAGACTAGTCACACATCAATCTAAAATCAATCATTTTGCACAAATAACCATCTCTTTCTAATGCCTTTTATAAATTAAATATACAGTGCATTTGATTACACATGGATACATGCTATAATGAGTGCAAACACAGTATTTAAGACAGAACAACTTAGGAATCTAAGGTTTACTGACTCAGTAGCAATTTAACAATCAAATACATTAAGCCTCTGCATTAGCTTTCTTCATTTTAAGACATCTCTCCTTCTGTGTCAGCTTTCATGGAATACCTATAAAAAGATGGATAAATTTCCCCAAATAAATGTGTTATTCAAAAGGAACTGAAATATTATTAGAAACGGTAGAAAGATGCACATCCCAGTTGCTGCAATGATAATGGTTCATTCATATCATACTTCTACAATTGATTCTTAATTAAAAACACAGGGCACTGAAATAAATCTTCATGAAGTGCCACCCATGACTAGCTGACAAGCAGTGTCAGTAAAACTAATGTCTTCTCTTTCAGGTGCTCTGTCCAAAGACAGGTTCCATACTCCAGTGTCACCACTCCTCTCTATTCTGACATTTTATCTTCAGGGCTGAATACTTGTTTCTTTCTGTAGTGTCGAGCACCACTCAGCATCGATGTCCTTGGTCACCCTTTCTGTGCTTTCCCATTCATCTTTCCTTCTAGTACCTCTCTTAGTAGATTTGATTCTTCTCTCATAACATGGCCTATCCACTTCTTTTGTCTTGTATGAATAGTGTTAATTAGGTTTTTCTTCTCTTCTATCCTCTTCCATACTTCGTTTGTTATTTTCTCTGTCCAGCTAATTTTTCCATTCTTTACCAGATCCACATTTCGAATGCCTCTAGTCTCTTTATGTCTTCCTTTCTGAGCATCCAAGTTTCTGATCCAGAGAGTGTCACTGGCAGATCAGTGTTTTGACCAATCATTTTTAGATTTTGGTTAAAATTCCTTCTCAGTATTTCTCTTCTGTTCATAAAGGCTTCTTTCCCCATGGCAATTCTTCTCCTTATTTCTTATGACACTTATATGTCACATATGACACTTGGCGTTTGCATCAAGCAGGCTTCCAAGATAGCAGAATTCTTCTACCTGTTCTATTTCCCCTCCATGAATGATTATTTTCATTTCTCCACCATGTCTGCTGATTTTCATTGCCTGTGTCTTCTTTAAATTGATTTTCATTCTCTAATCCTTTGATGTTGCATTAAGAGATTCCATCAACCTCTGCAATCCATGGTTGATGTGTGCCATGTGTGCCTGGTCATCGCCAAATCTTATGTCCCTTAATCTTTTTCCACCCACCACTACTCCATCTTCTATATTCTCAAAGGCTTCTCTTATGAGTTCTTCTGTGTAGATATTGAACAGCAACGGTGAGAGAGGGCGTCCTTGTCTCACCCCCTTCTCAGAGTTCCTGGTTCAGAGTCTTTTCGATTCACACAGATAGATATTGATTGATTCATGTACAAGTTTCTGATGAATTTTTTGTTTCTGTAGTTACTGTAGTCTATTCCCATCCTTCTGAGTGCCCTCATCCGTTTTATCCAGTCCACTCAATCAAATGCTTTTTCATAGTCCACAAAGCAGATGTAGATTTCAAGGCCCCTTTCTATGCTTCTTTCTCCCAGCACCCAAAGAATTCCTATTGCATCTTGGTAGCTTTGCCTTTCCTGAGTCCGTACTGTTCTTCACTGATCCCCTTCACTGCTTCTGCCTATGCTTCTACTTGTTTTGTAAGGATCTTCAAAACTACTGGTATCTTGAAGCATGACTAAAGTATCCACATTCAGTTGCATTCTGTTTCTTTTGTATTGCACCATTACTGTTTAGAGGAAGTCTTCTGGCCAATCCCGGTCCAATATATTTCTTGACATAGCCTCACTAATTCTCTTGTTGCCCCTTCACCCAGATTCTTGAGCATTTCTGCAGGTATATTGTCAATTCCTTCAGCTTTGTTGTTCTTTAGGTCCCTGATTGCTTCAATTATTTCTTCTTCCAAGATTTCTGGTCCAATATCATCAACTGCAATCTCTGCTTCATCTCCATCAAGTGTCTGTGGTTTCTCTTGCACACAGTACAGACCTTCTATGTATTCTTTCCATCTTGTTCTTACTTTGTCAGGTTCAGTTATGAGAATACCATTCTTGTCTTTCACTGCTGTGGTCGCCCTTCCTCTTTTCTTGTTATCAAGTGATTTTACCTTTGCATACACTTTGTCATATTTTCCCTGGTGTTGTAGTTCCTCCAGTTCTCCGCATTGCTCTGCCCACCACTTTTCTTTGTCTTTGTCAGTTTCTCGTCAGAGTTCATTGTTTAGTCTTTTGTACTCCTTTATTGCGTCTTCTGTATTCTGCCTTTACCATTTTCTTCTTTCATCCATCTTTGCTATCATTTCTGTTGTGACCCATGGTTTCCTGGCATGGT
Organism: Metaphire vulgaris; assembly: GCA_018105865.1. Taxonomy (NCBI): domain Eukaryota; kingdom Metazoa; phylum Annelida; class Clitellata; order Crassiclitellata; family Megascolecidae; genus Metaphire; species Metaphire vulgaris. The sequence goes on along the minus strand of CM030838.1, from coordinate 6,223,608 downwards.
TAATGCTCTTGTATCCTGGTTCCTTCTTTGCATTCATGAATATTGCATCTCTCAATGCATTCCAGTTTTCATTGGTTGTTCCATGTTGCAAGTTCGTTTTTAGATGTTCCTCCACACTATCAGCAAATATCTCTGTTTCTTCTGCTTGAATTGCTCCAAGTCCCAACGTGGGTGTATTTCATTTTTGCGTCTTGTGAATTTAAGTTTGATGGTTGCTTTCATTGCCACCAGGTTGTGGTCTGTGTCCACGTCTGCTCCTGGGTATGAGTGGGATTTCTTCACACTGTTTTGGTATCTTTCTCTTACCATGATGTAGTCTAACTGGTATTGCTTCCCATTTCCAGGTGCTCTCCATGTGTACCTTCTTCTTTTGTTGTGTTTGAACCATGTGTTTGTCACTAAAAGCTTGTCTGTTGCAGAATTCTATAAATTTTGTTCCTCTTTCATTTTGGATACCAAGACCAAAGTTTTCAACACTTTTTTCTTGCCTTCCTTTCCCTACTACAGAGTTCCAATCTCCCATTGTTATCATGTAGCTTGTTTCATGCACATTACAACATGGCAAATATTGATTATTTTCTATATAAAAAGGGGCACTTATACTTGTCATGAAAATGTTGACCTGCATACTTTTGATATTTTATACTTTATATATATATATATATATATGTGTGTGTGTGTGTGTGTGTGTGTGTGTGTGTGTGTGCATGTATGTGCGTGTGTGAGTGGCTGGGATAAAAGGTACCATATGTGGGATTACAGATTGGTGAGAAAATTGCATTTTTATCTTGAAAACTTGAATTTTTCAAAAATACTTTTTTGGAATTTTACACAATATGATGTGAAGACAATTAAATGATCAGGTCTTTTTAATCATATCTGCATCACATAGTAAAGAATTTCTTTTAAAATTGAGATAGGTAAAAGGTACCACAAGTGGGGTTCTGACTTTGATACTCTTTTTAAGCTTAGTTGCTCGTTTTTACAAAACTTTGAATACGTATGAGCTGACAAAAAAAACAGCTGACAAATCTGCAATATCCGACCTTTTTTGTTTCCTTCTTTGGTTAAAAGTGAAGTTTAATCTTATTTTGTGTTGTTATTGTGAATTATAACACTAGTGTATCCTTCTTTGTTTTTCACAATTCCGTTACATATGTTATCAATCAACTAAATCAATCAACTTCAATAGCGCCACTATCATAATGCTCAGGGCATCAGACGATGTTACATTTATAATCATCATGATTAATATCTATAATATTAAAATCCTTATTCTGTATGTCTGTTACCTTCAAGCGTTCTCATTGGTTGACTATTGGTAGCTTGCATTTTAGTCTTCTTTACGTCGCGGATCGTTGGTGGGCGATGTTGAAGGCATTTGGCGTTGAAGGTTGGTAACAATTGTTTCCAGTTTAGCACGGTTTAGTCGAGAGTCATTGCAGCGTCAGAGGGGTGGGCGTACAGGCGACGTTGCTTTTGGTAACAATTGTTACCTGAGCTTGAGGAACTTGCGTAATTTTAACGTACATTTTAAAGTACACAAAAATACGTGTACAGCCTCACAAAAGGTCACAGTTGCGTGATTTTAAAGTTCATAGGCCCTAATTATTCGTGGCGCAGTCAATGGCTAAAGGTGGCGTATCTTACAGTACATCATTGAAATGTTGTTCAGCATGAATTCAATGATTGGGTGTTAGGTATAGGTATTGGATTAGTATTATCCTGCACTGCGCCACTATCATAATGCTCAGGGCATCAGCGAGCATCTTTCTAGTTATCTTATAAGTTTCATTGTGATCTATTACAGCTTGTTTGCTTCTCTTGTTTAGATTGTACATTACAACCCGATTTTATGTCATGCCCTGATCTATCCCACTTTTGGTACTTTTTTCAATTACTGTGTTCTAATATTAGTCATATTAGCCACCACTACTCCATCTTCTATGTTCTCAAAGGCTTCTCTTATGAGTTCTTCTGTGTAGATATTGAACAGCAATTATGAGAGATGGCATCCCTGTCTCACCCCTTTCCAGATTTCCTGGTTCAGAGTCTTTTCCATTCACATGGATATATATTGATTGATTCATGTACAGGTTTCCGATGAGTTTTCTGTCTCTGTAGTCTATTCCCATTCTTCTGAGTGCACTCATCAGTTTTATCCAGTCCACTCGATCAAGTGCCTTTTCATAGTCCACAAAGCATATGTAGATTTCAAGGCCTCTTTCTATGCTTCTTTCTCCCAGCGCCTAAGAATTCATATTGCATCTCTGGTACCTTTCTTTCCTGAATCCGTATTGTTCTTCACTGATCCCCTTCACTGCTTCTGCCTTTGCTTCTACTCATTTTGTAAGGATCTTCAAAACTATCTTCGAAGCATGACAAAGCAGGCTTATTGTTCTAGAGACTCCACATTCAGTTGCATTCTGTTTCTTTTGAATTGGCACCATTACTGTTTGGTGGAAGTCTTCTGGCCACTCCCCGGTCCGATATATTTCATGACACAGCCTCACTAATTCTCTTGTTGCCCCTTCACACAGATTCTAAAGCATTTCTGCAGGTATATTGCAAATTCCTTCAGCTTTGTTATTCTTTAGGTCCCTGATTGCTGCAATGATTTCTTCTTCCAAGATTTCTGGTCCAATATCATCCATTGCAATCGATGCTTCATCTCCATCAAGTGTCTGTGTCTTCTCTTGTGCACAGTACAGACCTTCTATGTATTCCTTCCATCATGTTCCTACTTTGTCGTGTTCGGTTATGAGAATACCATTCATGTCTTTCACTGCTGTGGTTGCCCTTCCTCTTTACCTGTTGAGTGATTTAGCTTTGCTTACATTTGTCATGTTTACCCTGGCATTGCAATTCCTCCAGTTCTCTGCATTGCTCTGCCCACCATTTTTTCTTTGGCTTTGTCAGTTTCTTGTCGGAGTTCGTCGTTTTAGTCTTTTTTACTCCTTTATTGCATCTTCTGTATTCTGCCTTTTCCACTTTCGTCTTTCATCCATCTTTGCTATCATCTCTGTTGTGACCCATGGTTTCCTGGCATGTTTTAAGATTTCTAATGTTTTCACCTGTTAATCAAATTGCAAAATTGCGAATTGCAGTTTCTGCGATCATCAATCCCGGTCACTTGGCCAGTGATGCATGCACAATGAATTAATTAAAGCCACAATATTAAAGTAGTATAAACCTACTAAACAAGTGAAGGGCAAGAAATCTGTCCAAAGCTGATATGACTGGCTAGGTTAGATCCACGTCTGTAATCTTCACTGCTTTCGTGGCACAAACATTATCACTACATAATGGTGAATCCAAAATCATCATCATCAACATGTGCCTCTGTAGGTACTAATCCACTGCCACAAGATATTGGATTCAGCCATGTAAATAGTGGTCTCACTCGCATGCATTATCAAGAGTCCAAAGGCCTGTAGCCACTATAAGTAAGTAAGTAAGTAAAGTAAAATGTCATGCATTTCTATAGCGCCTTGGTAAGCAGCACAACAGTAGCTGCTTATTCTTAGGTGCTCAGCCTCTCTTAAAATAGTTATGGGGAAGGTATATTATCAGCCAGGCAATAGTCAACATCCAAAGGGCAGTGAGGCTAGGTTGTTACAGCTATGGAGGAAATGATTTAAGAAAAAGAAAGGAGTTAAGCTTAGACCTGAAGACTTGAGGAGATAATGCAGGAATTATAGGAAATGAGGATTCAGATTTTATTGTTTGAAAGTGTCCAAGTCTGTGGAGGGAAGCTGGGATCGAGTTCCAAAGTTCAGGTGAGGCGTATGAGAAGGCACGGTTGAAAATTTTCAGGGATGACTGATTCAGTGGGCGTGACAGAATGAGGTAAGATGATGAACGTGTGGGTCAAGGAGGCTGAGGGGATAATAATGATCTAAGGTGGACAGGCTTTGATGGCTGAAGTGAGCTATATATAAGTGTTATTATCTTATATTGGATACGGTCTGTTATTTTAAGCCAATGTAATGATTTTAGTATGGGTGAAATATGGGAGAATTTAGGTGACTTAGTAACAGCATGAGCAAGTGCATTTTGTATTGATTGCAATTTGTTGATAGAGGCTTTGGGAAGGTTATAGTAGAGGGAGTTACAATAATCTAATTTGGAGTGGACTATTAAGGTGGCAATTGTGGAGGCAGTTTTAGTATATAGGCAAGAGCGTAGGCGGCGAAGGTCACGAATATGAACATAGCAGGCTTTTGATAGTTGGGAGATTTGCGATTCGAAGTTTAGAAATGAATCAAATTTGAATCCTAGATTTCTAGCAGTTGGAACAGGGATTATTGTGGTGTCAGTAGCCAAAACTAGTTTAGGATTGTCAATTTTTTTGAGTTGTTGGGGTAGTCCAATTAAAAGAAACTCTGTCTTAGTTGGGTTAAGAGCGAGGAGATTAGATGACATCCATGCAGAGATTGATGAGAATGCAGATTCAAGCTCAATAATAGATGCATTAAATGAAAGAGGTGAGAAGGAAAGGAATAACTGAGTGTCATCGGCATAGAGTTGGTGATTTAAATTAAGGGAATTAATTAAAGATGAGAGCGGTGTGGTGTAAAGGCTGAACAGTACAGGCCCAAGAACAGATCCTTGAGGCACTCCAAAATCTACACTGTGAGATAGAGAAATTTGGCTAAGACAGGACACTTGAAAAGACTGGGATTTAAGGTAAGATGAAAACCAATTGTGAGCTTTTTCAGATATTCCAAACCAGAGAGAGAGTCGTTCGAGCAGAATTTTGTGATCTATGGTATCAAATGCAGCAGATAGGTCAAGGAGACAAAGGCCAGTAACTTGTCGGAGACCAATTGCGGTTAAGAGTCTGTCATGAATGTAGGCGAGAACGGTTTCAGTTGAGTGATGTTTAGTGTAGGCAGACTGATGAGCATTATATAGCGAGTTATTTGAAAGGTGTTCAGTCAGTCTAGAAAGCACAATTTTCTCAGTAAGTTTTGATAGAAGTGACAGATTTGAGATGGGGCGATAGTTATTAAGATCTTCTCTGTCAAGACCAGGTTTTTTTAGGAGGGGAGTGACAAAAGAGATTTTGAATGAAGATGGGAAAGTGCCTGAGGTAAGAGAGAGGTTAATTATTATTATTATTATTATTGTTATTACAACGTACTGATTAATGTGGTAACTCGTCCTAAAAGAACTGCGTGAACACATACAAAAACACAAGAAATCACAAGTAGCTCCTGCGGAAAAGCCAGGTTTTAAGCTTCTCTTTGAAGGTGTTGAGAGAAAGAGAGAGCTGCACAAATGGAGGCAGACAGTTCCACGCTCTCGACGCAGCCACAGGGAACGCACGATCACCGACAGTTCGAAGGCGCATCCTAGGGACGACCAGTGAGGTGGAACGGGTGAGGTGGAACGGGCAGATCTCAGGCGTTGCCGACCTTCCAAGTTAGCTACTCGTACCAGTTCAGTCGACAGGTATGCAGGGCCGACACCATTCAGGCATTGGTAGGCTAATAACTCGAGCTTGAAGTGGATTCTTTCTGGCGCCGATAGCCAGTGCAAATCACGAAGTGATGGAGTTACGTGTTCACCTGGTGGAATATGGCAGATCATACGAGCAGCAGCATTAAGAACGGACTGAAGACGGTTGAGAAGGTATTTCCGTATTCCAGCGAGAGTAGCATTGCCATAATCTAATTTGGTCAACACCAGAGTGGAGACCAGTGTTTTGAGTGCAGTGGCTGACACTGATTAATGATTCTAGTTATGATAGGCATAAGCATCATGGCACACTGTTTGAGTAAAGAGGTAGGTATGGGATCTAGGTCACATTGTTTGTTTGGAAGAGAATGAAGCAGTTTGGATACCTCTTCATCAATTGCAGGAGTGAGGCTGGATAAATTGCATGGAGGTTGTGGGGAAGGATGGTAATGGAGGAGAGGTGGTTTGAGTAATAGTGTAAGATTTAAGGACACTGCGAATCTTGGAGATTTTTGTAGAGAAGAAATTAGCAAAAGATTCAGCAAGTTCTGACAGGGAAATGGATTGAGGGAGAGGTTTCTTTGCGATGGAAAAGATCATTTACAGTTTTCCAGAGCTTATGTGGGTTTGAGCTATTTGTTGAAATGATGTTAGAATAGTACTTCTTTTTGGCAGATGTAAGGAGATTATGGTAGTGGTTGGTGGCGGAACGAAGATTTAAAAAGTCAGATGGAGAATGTGTTCTATGGTATGTTCATTCAAGCCATCTGTGAAATGACTTGAAAGCAAGAATGAAAGAGTTATACCAGGGTCTGCTGTTGTGTGATGAAAGAGGTCTTGTGATGATAGGAGCATGTTTATCAAGAAGACTGGATAACACAGAATTGTATTTATTGATCAGTGACGGCAGAGAAGTGGGGGGTTAGTAATTAGCTCAGATGATTTAATGTTGTCACAGAACAAGGCTACGTCAATTTTGTTAAGACGGCGGAATGAGTAGGTGCCACGAGGCGGAGGAGTTGGCAAGCAGATACTTAAAATGGTGAAGATGGGAAAATGATCAGATGGAGAGAATTGGCTAATTGCTGAAATTGGAGATAGTGATGAAGAAGAAGACGTGATGAGCAAGTCTAAAGTATGTCCAAAAGTGTGAGTAGGAAGAGATATGTTTTGTGTGAGGTTTGTCTAAGTGAGCAGTTGTATGAATTGGATAGAGTTTGGATCATCACTCTTATCAACATGTACATTGAAATCACCAGTAATTAAGAACTCATGTGGAGTTGTAGCTGCAGAGCCTAAAAAAGAGGAAAATTCGTTGAGGAATGTCATGAATGAGGTTGAGTATTTTGATGAAGATGGGTACTATGGATCCAACATCCAAGACGAAGGGCAGCATTTGTTTGGGTGCTTTCTGGCATCTTTGCTACATGACCGAAAAGTTCGTCAACACGAGCTTAGAAATGGGCTGAGTTTGGTTTGACCAGTAGTCCGGTATGCTTGCAAATTTCCTCATTCTCAATTAAGTCATACCATTTGACACCCAGGATCAGGAATAAGATTCCAATTTCTTCCAATCAACCATTGTCAGAATCCAGGTAAAGTAAGTAAAGTAAAATCTCGTGGATTTCTATAGCACCTTGGAAAGCAGCACAACAGTAGCTGCTTATTCTTAGGCGCTCAGCCTCTCTTAAAATAGCTATAGGAAAGGTGTGGGATCAGCCAGGCAATAGTCAATATCCGAAGAGCAGTGAGGCTATCACTACCATATAGCAGGACAGGCAGTAAGCAGCAAGAGTTGATGCTTATCTTAGCTTTGATGCTTAGAGTGGATTGATTCCATATGTGATTCATCTGATACATTGTACTTGATGCAATACCAATACACCTGCAGAGCTCATCATGAACTGGGGTCAGAGCTAAGTATTGAACCAATATAGCAGCAGTTAGTCACTGCTGATACTTGTTGGTCATTAATAGAGAAGTCACTAATATTGGAACCTGGGGCATGATTCTGGATCTTCATTTTCAACCAGAAGTCCAAGCTTTGATGCTTGCAGTTCCACCTTTAGGAGGGAATTTAGGATATTGTTCTTGTTTTCCACAAACAAATTATGTGCTACAATTGCTTCTGTTCTTTTGGTTTTTAAATTTTTGTGTATCTGTTGAATGGCCCAGACAGAGCTTTCAAAAAGCTAAAGTTTGGTGCAAAGATTATGTCTCTAGTTATCACAGAAGTGGAGATATTACAGTTTTACTGTCGCGAGTTGACGCAGGTTGACCAAACTTTCATGGCCCATAGTTTGGACATGGGTTGACCTAAAACTCTAATATTACGGTTTTCAACATTACTCATGGAGATGAACAACTGCGCCAATTTTCATCAAAATCTGAGATGGTGACTCCCGATAGCTGTTGATTTGACGTGGAATGCCCCAGTAGCACTACTTATACATGACAATGCCTTAGACACATCTGTTACAGTTGTCTTACATTTAACTGTATTTTTATTGGTGCTTTCAATTTATTAAACTGTACTTAATACAGTACTTTGCAAAATATCACTAATCCATAATGAACAGCAGAATATGGAGCTCAGCAGCATAGCACAGTTCATGAGATGCATGATGAATATAAATCTATTCAAGGTACTTACTTATTTATTTGACTTTATTCTGTTTTGCTCTTTATTTTCTGTGTTTGTATCTTTGTTCTTGTGTGTGAATGCTTTTATTCTGTTTGTAAAGGCTTAAAACAGTATTAGGTAACTTAGTTTGATAGAGTAAATTTCATGTAAAACATGTAATAAGAACATAGGTATTTCATTAGTTTTTACTGTTAGAACACATTTAGTTGTCTAGCAGACACGCAGTTTCAAGTATCAGGTTGTAAAAAGTATGTATTGGTCCAGTTTTTCTTCAGTTTAATTCTGACTGCAGTTCTGACCAAGAATCCTTAAGACCAAGTGTCAGAAGAAAAATGAATGTGAAACTGCCTAATTTGTGTGTCTGCTATCTTTAACACAGGTTGATACTGATGTCAAGGCATTATAAGTGGGACAGATTAGCTGATTTTTCTGTGTAAACAAGTTTTTCAACTATATTTGAGAGACTATGAACACCAGTGATATCGGTAGGCTGTCAGAAATGGCTTCAAGTAGTGAAGTAACGGGAACTTCTCAGCTTAAAAGATTAGGCAAACACTGCTGTGATAATTTCAAATGTCACAAACAGAGGAAAAATCATCTTTCTGCCCTATGTAGTGTGTACAGACCTTGACACCAATTTGAAGTCTATGTGATGGATGCAATGTGATTGAACCTGCACTGAGCAATGCTGCAGAGCTCCATCTTCTGCTGTTCATTATGTATTAGTGATATTCTGCAAAGTACTGTTATAAGTACAGTTTATTAAATTGAAAACACAAATAAAAATATTGTTAAATGTAAAGAAAACTGTCACAGATGTGTCAGAAGTCACTGGCATACTAAATTAGCTCAGTCATTTAGCGAATGCAATGTCAAACAGGAATGTTTTAATTGCTATTTTGCATTGGGGCGGATATTCTTTTAATTATTACATGAAAACTATCAGAGTGCCCAATCTGAAATTTTCACCATTAATTCCTCACAATGTAAGACTTATCCGCAAATAAAATCATAAATATTCTTGAATTGTCGAAATAATGGACTAATGACATCATGCAATGGACAGGAAAGGCAATGGAAAAGGTGATCTGAAATGAGAGACAACAGAAACCATTTTCACTATTGTCTTGCATTTTTATTCTTCTTTCTAACCATCTGTGCAAAATTTTTTTTAAAATTGGGATGAGGGTCCACAATCTGGTCTGAAACAGAACTCCTCCAAAAAATATTTTTCCAAACTGTGCAGCTACAATTTTTGAGTGGCAACTTAACTTTTGTAAGTGGCAAAGTTGTAGAGGAATATAATTGGAACAAAATAAATCAAAAATTTTGAAAATTGGATCATATTTGGTTGAGATACAGTTCTACAGTAGTCTGCATCACTGCTTCCTCATAGTACACACTGCACAGCCTTCTACACAGCAGCCTCCTGAGGTGGTCAAATTTTTCTAGCCTCAGTTGGCTGTCCAGGTTTCTAGTAGTCCATGACCAGTTCATCGGGCCACCTGGGGCCGTCCATAAAGTACATCACATTCAAGCAGGGAAGGGTCTAAGAAAGTGAGCTTGTGACAGGGAGAGGAGGTAAAGAACAGTGACAATTTCTATAAAACCTGAAATATACAGCTATACTTTACTTTCAATTTTGATGGATGCAGAAGATGTCAATTGTGCATAGTAATTACATTATGCCAGATACATGGACTTTTAAATGTAATTGAACGAGAAACTCAGATTTATTAAATAAAAAACTTTAGTGACATAATTTATGAGCACCGCTTTAAGGGGATCTGAGAATAATGACACAATTTAACCCCTTTACCATCCATAATTCAAGGGTCTCCAAAGTACGGCCCGTGGACCGGATACAAGGCCAAGGCCTTTAATCCGGCCTGCGGCAAGAAAGGAGGATACACAAATTTATTATACGAATCCTTTTCTTCGCCTTCTGTGTCAAAGAGACATAGACTTTAATTATAACTTGCTTCAACTTTCAGCTGTCTTACTCTTTACCATAGATATATGCTATCTCATGAACTCCGACATCCCCAATTTTGTTACTTCCTGATGGAAATCTCCGAGTTTCCAGACCTACCTTACCACGCTTTGATCTTTGAAGCGAGATTGATCTATTCTGAAATGGCAGGAACCATCCATTGGTGTAGCCCACAGAAAGTGAATGACTAAAAATTAGCATTTTCAGCAGAACTATTATCATCTTAATTATTTTAACATTCGAATACAGTGTGAGACAGCACTCATCAGCGATATGTACTCCAGGGTAAAAGCTTTCTCTCAGAAATCTGAACTTTTGAGAATCAGTTATCAAGAAGCTGCCTTAGCCACTTTTTACGTTGTAACATATAGCCTGTAGCATTATAGCCACGAAGCTGTGATTCCCTTTCTTCCATGCTTGTTTGCTCAAGATATCATTTCAAGATTGAGAAACAGTTTCAGGGACGTTTCTCCAATCTGAATGCCTGTTCGTTGAAAATAAGACTCGTTGAAAATCCTTGTTACTGTCATTGAAGACTTACCTTCTGATTTGCAAATGGAATTTACTCATTTACAATCCAGTTATATCCTGGAGGACAAATTTAAGGAAGTTTGATAGAGTTCCATCAATGCCTTTCAAGTGATCAGTTTATTCATTTAAAGTTTGCCTATGAATTCATTTCTACTTTTGGAACTACATATTTGTGTGAAAAGACATTTTCTAATATGAAGCATGCAATAAATCTTGTTACAGATCAGCCTTATCTGATGAATATTTAGGATCTTTGAACCACAGTTGATGTCATTTTTTCAGAAATGTGCCAGTGTCAATTATCTCACAGTAGTTAAAACCCATTTCAATTGCAGCTGTTAGTCTGCAGTCTGCATTACACACTACATAATAATTCAGCAGTTATAGTCTGTTATAGTCAGTTATTCATTCGCTGTGCAGTGTATTTTACTAAATTTAGTTTCTTGTGCATGTGGCCTGCGGAGCCGTCAGACGTCAGTAATGTGGCCCGCGACCGAAAAAATTTGGTAATCAGCTGGACTTTCATTTGTTGTTCCTCATTCTCAAACAGCCATTGGCACTAGTTGTTTCTCAGTGTATGGCCCTAAGTTTCAAATAAGCTTCTTTTAAATTCATCAAAAACCAAATTGTTGCTATTGGGTACTCCAGCGCAATTGACCAAATTTGAACCTCTGAAATCTGTAGTACTAGAAGATTCTACTGTTGTTTCGTGAAGTACTTCTGCTTACAACCTTGGCGTGACATTTGATTCTTTCCTCTCTTTCACGTGTCATATAAATCCAGTCTGAAAATTTTCTCTTACTATAACATTTGAGACATTTATTGCATCAGACATCTTCTCCCCAGCCTGTTCTTACTGTTAGCCAATGCATTGGTATCTAGTCACCTAGATTATTGCAATTCCCTGCTTTTTGGCATCACAAAATCAAATATGCAGAAAATCCAGAGAGTACACAATTTCATAGAACCATATTCAAAACTATTCAAAACTATTCAAAACTGGGAACATATGTCCCCAGCTAGACAGTCCTTACATTGGCTTCCTATCAAAAACTAATTAAATATTAAATCTGTATTTTAGTATATAAAAACCAAGTTATACAATCAACTAAGGTTGTTAAAACCGCTGGTTTCAAAGGACCTGTTAACCATTCAAAAAAAGACCGGTTAACCAGTTAATTGGCCATTAGCGACAGCTTGGAGTCGTGCCTACATCAAAGCACTTTGATGTTGTCGGCTTCCTGCGCGGCTACTTCAAGGCGCTTTGATGTTGCTAACGTTGGAGCAGTGTCCTTCAGCCTACATCAAAGCGTTTTTATGTTACCAGCACTCTAGTTAGCATAATTTATAGGCCAAATTGAAATTACGGTTAACCGGCCAAGGTTAAAAGGACAGGTCCTTGCTCTTAGGACTTGTTAACTGGTTAACCGTTAACAACCTTACAATCAACTCAGTTCTCTAAAGATTATGCTTATCTTTCAACCTACTACTGGTAAACACTCTACTAGGTCAGAGGTCTCCAAAGTACGGCCTGCGGGCCGTATACAGCCCGCCTAGACCTTCAGTCCAGCCCGCGGCACGAAATGAGGAACATGCGCAAATATATTATAGGAATCTCTTTTCTTGCGTCTGCGTCATTACGACATAGACTTTAATTATAACTTGCTTCAACTTTCAGCTGTCTTACTCTTTTCCATAGATATACGCTATCTCATGGGCTCGGTCATCACCAATTTCGTGATTTCTTGATGGAAATCAAACCTGGGTTTCCAGACCTACCTTGCCATAACTAAATGAGATGGCTTAACCGCGCTAAAGTCCTGACAATTTTTTTATATTCATAGTGAGATCGAAATATTCTTTAAAGACAGGAACCGTCCACTGGTGTTGCTCTCAGAAAGTGAATGGCTTTGGAAATTAGAATTTTCAGCAGATCTATTCATGCATCTTAAGGATTTTAATATTTGAATACAGTACAAAATGAAACAGCACTCATGTGCAATTTGTACTCCATGGTTAAAACATTGTCAGAAATTGGCACTTTTAATATCAGTTTCAAGAAGCTGCTTCAGTCACTCTTCACATTGTGACAAATATAGCCAAGAAGCTGACTCCCTTTCCACGCTTGTTTGCTCAAGATATAATTTCAAATTTGAGAAAACAGTTTCAGGAACAATTCTGTAATCTGAATGATGCATGTTTGTTGAAAATAAGACTGAAAATCTTTTTGATTCTGCCATTTAATACAGTAAAACATCGTTATCTCGCCCCTCGTTAAGCCGCCAAACTCGCCTCTCGCCATGCATAGGTCTGGAACGGATTTCCCGCCATGCATTCTACCTCAAAAAGCCGCCATCCTCACCTCTCGCCCTCACCATCAAGCCATTGGGTTTGATAATATGTAATTTGACCTCGTTAATCTCGCCATTGCCACGAGCTCAGGTGCAATGCCAATGCGTGGATTTCGTTATGCTGTACAGGGTACTGTTATGTACAGTATAATGAAAGCCGTGTTTCCACCCATGAAACCTCCCCCGCTCACTCGCCAATGGGAACAATTAAATGGAGGAAATCTGTCCACACCATCTCCCTATATCAGTGTGACTGGGTGTCGGCATTCCTCAGAAAGTCAATTGCCCGCAACTAAGGGGCAACTAAGGGGCAAGAGACAGAGAGGAGAGAGGGAGGAAGGGATAGGGAGGAGTGAGAGAGAGAGAGAGAGAGAGAGAGAGAAAGCGAGAGAGCGACGAAGGTAGGGAGAGAAGGAAAGAGAGCTAACGTTGTAATACTGCCGCCGGCTGTTATTGGCGCACACATCAAAGAGAAAGGCAAGAGCAGGAGAGGGAGATAAAGAGAGACAGATATGAAGGGGTAGAGGGAGAGAAATAAACAAAGGAAGAGAGAGGAATTGCTGTTAAACATATAGGGTGGAATCCATGCGTTTAACTTCTCAAAGACAGGCTATTATTCGGAATTTCGTAGGCCTATTCCATAGGCCTCCACGCCTTTTGAATAATTATTGTAACAATGCTGGTCTGAACTGTCCAATTGCTTATGCCTGCCAAATAGACCTACCGCGCTGTAGCCTATATTGTTATGAATGGATGGATGGATATATATATATATATATATATATAAATAATATTATATATATATATATATATATACACAGTTCAACAATACTTTGTAATGGATTACTCAATTGACTTGCCCTCGTTAAGTCGCCACCCCCGCCCCTCGCCAAAATAGAACGCCGGACGGATGTGGGCGGGATAACGAGGTATTACTGTACTTACCTTGTGATTTGCTAATGGATATTATTGATTTGCAATCTAGTTTTATCCTGAAGAACAAATTTAAAGAAGGAAACTTGACAAGATTCTATCAGTGCCTTCCATGTGATCAGTTTATTCAATAAAAAAAGTCTGCTAGTGAATTCATATCTTCTTTTGAAACTACATATTTGAGTGATAAGACATTTTCTAAGATGAAGTATGTTAGGCCTACATCCTCCTACAGTTCAGCATTATCTAATGACCATTTTCCTTATTTTATTATGAGGACTGCATAGTTTTAACCGCATTTTGATGTAATTTTATCAGAAATGCATCAGTTTCATTTATCTTCCAGTAGTTAAAAACAATTTAAACTGCAACTGATATTCTGCAGTCTGCACTATACACTGCATCATAATTCAGCAACAAATACCCGGTAGTCGTTTATTGCCAGTTATTCATTCGCTGTATTCTACTAAATTTAGTTTCTTGTGCATGTGGCCCACAGAGCCGTCAGAAGTCAACAATATATCTGTCTACTCATAAAATAATTTGCTGGCTGTCCCCTTCCGCCATTGACAGCAAGAGGATGAGACGTCGACTCGAAAGAAGGTGGAAGTCTACTGGAACAACTGAAGACTACAATAGCTTACAGGAAAGCATGCCGTACTGCTAACAGAGACATCATCAAAGCAAAAGGTCAATTCTATAGTGACAGGATTCAAGCCGCAAATGACTCCCAACATCGCTGGGCTGCTATACATGATATGCTTCACACCACAGAAGACCATGAAGTTCTGTCACCAGATGACTGCACTCGGCTCTCAAATGGCTTCTCGCAGTTTTTCATCGACAAGATCAGACGAATAAAACAAGGCATTACACAACGCTTCAGTGGCACGACTGCTGTCCCATTGCAGTCTGACGTGCAGCACTCTGATCCGAGGCTTGATGATTTGCTGCCACCAACATCTACCGAAGTCCTACGTCTCATCAACGCAACGACAGCCAAATCGTCTCCAGCTGATATTATCCCGACTACTATCATTAAGTCGTGTCCGGCATTGTTTGCTTACATCATTGCTCACCTCGCTTCACTGTCATTCAGCGAAGGAATAATTCCTGAGGGTTACAAAAGATCTATTGTAACGCCACTCATCAAGAAACAGGGACTGGATCAATCAGAGTTCTGCAACTACAGGCCAATCTCAAAACTGAACACCATTTCGAAAATAGTCGAAAGGCTCTTTTTGACCCGACTCATTCGCCACACCCAACAATCGCCAAGCTTCAGCCTACCGGCGCCATCACTCAACAGAAACGGCATTGCTGAAAATGCTGAATGACTTGTACGGCGCAGCCAATGCTGGCCATCGAACTGCCCTACTGCAACTGGACCTGTCAGCTGCCTTCGAAACAGTTGATATTAATACTTTGCTGTGCAGGCTTCACTACACATTTGGCATCTCCGGACGGCCTCTCAACTGGATTGCATTGTACCTCACTCGCCGCACTCAGACAGTACGTGTTGGCTGCAAACAGTCATCGATAGAGAGCTGTGAATTTGGAGTCCCACAAGGTTCAGTACTCAGACCGCTGTTATTCACACTGTATGTTGTGCCAGTGACACAAATTGCTGCTTCATCCGGAGTGAATATAGCCCAGTATGCCGATGACACAATTATACATTGCGCTCACTAACAACAAAGCAATGTCGACCCTGGACAGCTGTTTACATGCTGTTCACCTCTGGCTTGATGTCAATGGATTGTCGCTGAATCCAGACAAGACAGAAGCCATTGTCGTTGGAACTTGCTCGCAGCAGCACACAGAAGGCAGGATATCATCTGTTGTGATAGGCACCCATTGTATTGAAACGAAAAGCAACATCCGCAGTCTGGGTGTAACCATCGATGACACATTGTCATTTGACGCCCATGTTGACACAATCTGCATGTCAACATACTTTCACATGCAGGCTCTAAGGCACATCCATAACAGCATCGATTTTGACACAGCCACCTCAATAGCCTGTTCCGTGGTTAGCAGTAGACTGGACTACTGCAACTCTTTACTTTACAGCACCTCGGGAAAAAACTTACAGAAGTTGCAACGGGTACAGAACTCACTGGCCAGGACTGTTTGCAAAGTGCGCCGAACAGAACATATTACACCGATCCTTGCTCATCTCCATTGGCTACCAATACGATATCGCATTCAGTACAAGATCGCACTAATTACCTTCAAGACAATAACAACACAACAGCTCAGCTACTTGGCAGACGTCATTCAATTGCAGGAACAGTCTCGCCTAGTGAGATCACATGGTGCTAATAAACTGAAAAAGTGGCACACTCGCCTTTCTCTCACCAACCGTTCATTCGCAATCGCTGCTCCGTCTGTTTGGAACAATCTACCTAAATCTGTCACTTCGGACTTAACTGTTTTGTTGATTGTTTTTAAACGCCGACTGAAAACTGCACTCTGCAGTTTGGCCTACACTGTTTAGGTCACGTGACTCACCCTGCACTTATGATTCTTCACTTGTGAATGACTTAATGTGCGTTAACAACCATGTAATAATAATAATAATAATAATAATAATAATAATAATAATAATAATAACAATGTGGCCCGTGGCTGAAAAACTTTGGAGACTCCTGAACTAAGTTTTTAAAGCTAAATTTTGTCAACTGAATACAGTTTAAAGTGAACTGTGTTTTATATTTAATTTTCATTTATTTGCTTTAAAAAATTAGTTTGAAAGTGCGGCGTACTTTACAGAGGAGGTGTGTAAGATTTGTTACAGATTGAGACAAGCGATTAGGCTAAATTGCATGACATAATTTATGGATGGCACCTGCACTATCACGGAGCACTTCAAATGAGTGCCTATCTTTGCCAGTGGACAGGAGAATTGGAAATAATTCGGTCTTTCTAATATAAAGAGTTTCTTGTCAACTATTCTGTGTATGAGATTTTATAAGTATACCAGGCTCAAGATGAAGCGATGGAGCTTCGTGTCACTCAAATCAAATCTTACATACTTTATCCACTGGTAAGAATAGCTTTCTCTTAATCCTCGACTAAATAGCAGTTAACCAATGAAGCATTATAAAATCAGCCAATCAAGCATCAGGCAACTAAATTGAACTAATTTCCATTCCATTAAGAAAAAATTTACTTCAAAACAAGCTACCATAAAATCTCGAGTATAGTGCACACTTTTAACTAAGAATTTTCCATAAAGTTAAGGGTGCATATTATATTCATATACTGTAATACCAAAATTAGATAACTTTTTCTTCATTTTCCCCAAAGACTTAATTTTACCAGCACTTTCCTTAGCATTTAGTGCATCATATGAATGACAAAGAAGGTGGCATTAATGAGGAAGGAGATGAAGACGAAGATGAAGATGCCTTCAGTTGAGATGGCACGCGCGATCCGCATACTGCATGTTTCCCCCTCCGTCTAAGATCATGGTTCAGAGAGAGATCCATCACTCGAGGCAATCCTCTGTTATGGAACTCACTCCCAGACTCGGTGGTCACCTCCTTCGAGTCATTTGCGTTTAAACTAAAGACGCGCCTTTTTAATATCTCGTTCGATTGTTCCATGTAAAACGCTCTTGACTTTGGCCCTTGCTATGTTACTGCGCTATACAAATTGTCATAAAGAACAGAAGAGAATAGAAGAGAAATGGAGAGACAATTTGTAAGGAGAGGGAGGAGGGGATGACGACATTGAACTGCATTAATGACTTTTTGGCAGCTTGGTCTATTGTTGGTACAAGTGTCTGCTGCCAGAGGGAGAAAGATGAAGAGAGACAATTTGCAGGGAGAGGGAGAGTTGAAAGAGAAGACAGCTTGGAACCACTATGCGGGTGATATTAATGACTTTATTATTGGCATTTAGCTCAGTTAAAGAGAGACCGATATCACTGCAACCCAACTCTGCCTATAATTAATAAGTCTTACAGTCTGTTTAATAAGATACCAGGGTACACATTCTCCCATTAATTACAGTAAACACAGGCTCAGGAACTTCTACCAGTGAATCTCTTGACAATTGCAACATTTACATTTCTGTCAGCAATAATTTTTAACGGCAGTCAAGTAAAACGTTACCAAATGTGTGGACATTTTAAGGGTGCACTCTATATTCATGAAAATTGATTTTACCTTTTGATCTGCACCCCCAGAAAGCCATGTACAATTGTACATAATACTCCTGTGTGCATTACACTTGAGATTTTATGGTATTCATACTGCGATATAAACTATTACATTTTTATTCATAGCCTTATCTTCTGAGGGCAATAGGATATGTAAGCTGTTCAAAATCAGCAAAGTAAGTGCTGCTAACAAAAGCAAATACACCAGCTTTCGAAAAGAAAATATGTGACGTCCAATCATTGAGAAAACAGCAAAGAATATACTTTGAGTTCAAAGGTCTAAAACAGAAATTTATATATATTAATTAGTCCAAGCAAAATTTTAAATAATCAATAAAATAATTAGACTTAAAGCCTCAGTGCGTGATTCCAATTACATCAATTTTTTGGCAATTTTTTTACTCCTCCCTTTGTCAACAACTGTCAAACTTTCGACGACCCCTAAAATTGTTGAAAACTTTGAACCCCCTATAAGGGGCCACCCATTAATTATTTCAGCAAGTTTTAGACAATTTTTAGCACCCCTTTGTCAACAACTGTCAAACTTTCAGTGACCCCCTAATGAAATTATGTCAAAAACTTTCAACCTCCTCCCCTACAAGCTGAAAATATTTTATAAGGCTGGCTTTTATTCTAAAATAGAATTATGGAGAATTGTCGACATCAATTATTTATCTTGACCTCTTCCATATTAACTGGTCCACTTTCAAATGAAAAGTTGTAGGTTTGTCTCCAAACGTTATCTTAAAAAATTCTACAAATACCTTATTACACCAAATGAAGAAATTCCAAGTTCCAGCTTCATATGTACATTGTGTCCCAATTGAAGTGACATGGTAGAGGAGTCAAGATAAACTGACATCAACAATTTAATTATTTACAATAAGTTTAATAAATCAAAAAATAGAAAAATAATCAGTGCATTGGTTCTCTTCTCCAATCTTCATCATACATACACACTCACTCACTTGTCAACAACCCATCATTTTAATCCTCGCCCACCAAGGCATCGCAACTTCCTCAAGCCACGCCCACCAACGCATCTCAACGTTGTACACATTATGATGCTGCAATGAACAATTGAACGTACGCTTCGTCAAACGCTTCTTCGACTAAACTGTTTGGTTACCAATAGCAACGTCGTCTTCGAACATCGCCCACCAACGCATCGCGACGTAAGGACTAAACCGTCTACCAATAGTCAACCAGTCAGAACGCTTGAAGGTAACAGACATACAGAACAAGGATCTTAATACTATAGATAATTATGCCATATATTTAGTGCTACAAATGGTATCACATTATAGCCGCCCCAGCTATGACCGCCCCAGTTATGACCGCCCAATTTGGCGTCCGCCCCAGCTATGACCGCCCCAGCTTTAGCTGCCGTCAGTATCGTTTAGGGTTAGTGTTTCGTGTCTGGTTTATGGCGTGGGTAATGATTATATGACCCCGTACGGGTGCATTACACTGCTTTTCGTCAAAACCCATAGAGTAACTGGGGCGGTCATAACCGGGGCGGTCAAAACTGGGGCGATCATAGCTGGGGCGGCTACCACCTGTAACCCTACAACTTGCTTGGCCCGCCAAGGGTCTAAGCATTTTTGTGCGGCCCGCAATAGCATGAAGGTTGGACAACGCTGGATTAAATACATCGTGATGTCGTCTTCTCACAAGCAAGGTCACTGCAGACCGGGTGGGGACTCAGTATTTTGTCGTTAAGGGCCATTCCCAAATAAGCTCACCCCCGAGGTATTTTCGGAGATTCGCCACACTTACTTTGGTGTCCCGTCACTTCCTGGACCGTCACTTCCTGGACCGTCACTTCCTGGACCGTCACTTCCTGGACCGTTCCTAATGTTCTATCTGTTATGTGTATGTAAACAAGTGTATACACTATGATATACAAATCGTTGTGATCTGCAATAATACTTAGAATTACTTACTTAGAATATATAATATAGAAATTCGAGATATTTTACTTACTTCCTTACAATGGTTTGAGTAAGCAGTGGACCAGTGACGCAGACTAGAACTATTCAAATTTTGAATCGTTGGATTACGGTTACGGTTATTTTTTTTACCACCTACACTGGGCGGAGGGGTCAAAAACTGCCAAAAAATTGTTGACACAATGGACAGCCCCCAAAATACCTACCTAACTACCTATATACCTATTTACTTCCATTTACAATGACGGTCCAGGAAGTGACGGTCCAGGAAGTGACGGTCCAGGAAGTGACGGTCCAGGAAGTGACAGGGAACCACTTACTTTACTTACTAACTGATCGTGATAGTCTCAGTAACACATAGTGCTACTTCAAATACTAGTTACTAAGTACGTTATTACGACTACTATATATCATTATATGTTATAATATAACTTTATGGGTTTTTGCATTACGAATTTAATTTTAATCACAAGATTTGTAAAAAAAAGTACATGCGGCCCTTCGAACAATTAATTTTAATTGCCATGCGGCCCTCTGCATTAAAAAGGTTGCCCACCCCTGCAGTTTAACAGAAAATAGCTAAAAATATAGCCAAAAAGTTGCAAAAGTAGCCAATCCCACGGCGGTTTTAGTTCGTTGCTTCCACTACACTTACAACTCACCCAAAAACGTTACATAGCACTATGCTACAACTTATTACAATCATAGACTTTAATATCACAAGACAGAGTCTATGGTATCAGAAAGTGAGGCCAGTTTGCATGGATGGTGTGTCAAGAAATGTCTATGGTATCAGAAAGTGAGGCCAGTTTGCATGGATGGTGTGTCAAGAAATGTTTACCCCGCTGAAATCTTGACAATTTTGGTACACTGTTGCCAGTCTGTTGGAACGGATATCGTTTAGCCGTTTAACTTATTTAATGTGGACTAGTTGTTTACACTAGTTGTGTAATTGATCGTCTGATTTATGCGAATAGCCGCGACGTTGCGCAGTCGCTGCCACAAATAAGCCTTCGAAAATTACATAGACATAGGTCACATAGTCGTATAAGGCTTATAGTCGTATAAATCAGCACTGCACAAAACGGCTTCAAACTCAACTAATAATCGACCTAAAAATCTACTTTTACGATACGATTATAGTATTTATATTCGTAAATCAATTGGCACGAATAAGAATTGTGGAAAAGATGAGTAAAAGATCAAACGGGACACATTTAAAGCAACTATGGTACACCATATTAAAGCGGTGACGTCGTTTATATCTAAGTAGGCGCTGCACTCAAATAAACATGATAGCGCTAAAGAATTATGAGGTCTTCAAGATATCTGCGGGGTAAACATTTCTTGACACACCATCCATGCAAACTGGCTTCAACTTTGGCCTGACTTTGCCATAGATAGACGGCATCCAGTGTATTATAATAAATCTATGATTACAATCACATAGAACTACGACAATAAGTGCTGTGTTTTCCGAAATCTAATTTATCTAAATCACCTAACTAAAAAGCGTAGCGGCGAACATGTAACATAAAAATAGTCAATAAATAACCCGCAAGCGTCTTTTTTTCTGCAAACAAGCAGAAGGTTATATGAATATTTATGAACCGCGTGACGCTCTTACTGTGAATATTTCTAAAGCAAAGACAACTTTATGGGTTAGGGCAGGGAGGCTGTAAGCCGGGGAGAGATCGGTTGGCACAATACCTGTATGGGCATTATGGCACCATACCTTGCAAACAGCATCCGTCCGCTAGGTGCGCTAGTGTCGATTTAAGACCGGTCGACATTTTGTTTCTCTGTCATCTGATTTATCATAATAATAATAATAATAATAATAATAATAATAATAATAATAATAATAATATACGCCCTTTTGATTAAATGACCCGGCACGAATGACCCACCTTTGGCTATAGCTACTACATTTGAGATTGAGCGCATAGGAATAAGGAGCTACTTCGGTGCATCTTTTGAAAGCGCTTTAGAAATTAACGAGATTTTACTTAATAATGTGATTTTAAGTGGTTTAGGAGGATATTTATTTATTTATTTATTGACAATTTATATAGCGCAGTAGACAAGGCTAAGGCCTACAACAAAAGCACTTAACACAATTCATATCCAATATTAAATAAATGTGTCTTCAAATTTCTAATGAAAAGTCCAGCTGAGACTGCTCCAGTCACATTGTCTGGAAGAGAGTTCCACAGGGCGGGATTCCCCCGCGCGAATGATCTTTCCCCAAACTTAGGGGTCTTGGACGGGGGAGGGACCAACAACTGCACTCTCCGACTGGACCTAAGAACCGTTCTCCTCTCGATCACAGTCGATCTCCGTACAAGTACAGTTAGATAATCAGGACAGAATGGATCGTGTAACGCCCGAAACGTAAGCCAACAGCGCTTGTAGACAATGCGCTGTGGAACACGGAGCCAGTGGAGTCGATCTCTAAGGAGAGGAGTGACGTGGTCACCCCAGCGACAGCCGAAAATCACTCGTGCAGCCTGGTTCAGCACTGATTGTATGCGGTTCAGTCTAGTATCCGGAAGTCCAAGAAGCACACCGTTACAGTAATCAATTCGTGTCAGTACCAGGGCACGCACTAATTTGACAGCCGCGCTCACTGGCAGGTACCGTCGAATTGACCTCACTCTCCGCAGTTGGTAGTGGCAGGAGCGTATCAGATTGTTAACGTGCGCTTCAAAGGATAGAGTCTCATCTAGGAGCACTCCCAGAAGACGTAAGCTCTCGGAGGAGCAATGGCTGCATCTCCCACCACAAACGGGGGCATGACTTAGCAAATGCCTTCTCCTGGGGTGCTCATCCACAAAAATTCAGTCTTGGCCGGATTCAGTGCGAGCCGATTCTCTTCCGTCCACGTAACAATAGCTGCTATACAGTCAGTGAAACGAATCCGTAGTCGCTCCACTTCCGAGGGTAAGCATGACGAGGATAAGTAAGCCTGTGTGAAAACCATGGCGAATTGTTCGGCAGTTCATTGTAATAATAGTTTTAAACGTTCTAGAAATATTTGGTTTTTTCGATTTCCGAAAGGCGAAAGGTAGTGCGACAGAAGAAATACATCAATCTTTTTTATTTATAATAAACATACGTAATTCATGTCGACTTATGTAAGTAATGTGTTTGTAAAGCGGGTAGACGTGAGCGCGAAAGGCGTAATGTATTAGTACGCGGCACAGACACGAGCAGAGGAGCACTCACGTTTTATAGCGCAATTAAACCCGGTAGAGGTGGAGACGAGCGGCGTAACCGAAAATAGTCCGTAAACACTGAAAGAAACTCTGTTGAAAGGGTTAGGGTTATGGTTAGGGTTAACTCTAACCTTAACCCTAAACCCTACCGAATCCCTAACCCATATTGATACATTACAGGTCGCGTAGTGATACCTTACGCCGCTCGTCTCCACCTCTGCCCGCTAGAACGCGTGTTTAAAACGTTCAATTTAGATCATGGATTGCCATGTGTTTTTATTTCCTTCTTTCTCTTTCCAAGACAAATAATGCTGCCAACATCTACCCTACTTTACCTCCATATCTCTAGCAGTAGATTCTATATTCAGATATTCATACATTTTCTTCATAGAGATGCCAACGTTTACTTTTGGTGCAAACATTTTCTAGCGCGATAATTTAGGCCGTCGGCCTAACAGTCACCCCTGAATGCACATGCCAGCGAGAATGTGAACTTTATATTACCATGATACCATCTCACTGACCTTATGTGCCTCAGGGGTTTTAAAAACGACGAAAGAAGCCAGGAAATGTTTTATGAATGAAAACCTTTTTTGAATATTTTGCAACTACAGATGCAAAGAATGGATAAAGAGGTGTGGAAATCACAGCCTTGCCAGCAAATCGCCAAAGTCCTTGAATCAGACATTTCGTCTATGTTCAGAACATTTTGATGAGAGTCAATTCATGAATAAGTTAAGGAAGGACAGGATGATTCACACCGCTTTGCCAAGTATTTTTCCACAGGCATCAAATTTCGACCAGTGCCCATCAAATTCAATTTCTTTAATTCAATGCCAGTCCATAGCTGTGTCAACTTCTGTTAATCCGTTCCCATCAGCAACATTCCAGTCTTGCCCACCTCAAGAGTCTCCTGAGATTGCTGTGTGCAGTAGGCATATTAATGTTTCGCCAAAGTCTTCCCAATTTTCACATTCGCCTGGCAACACTGTCACACCACGGAAAATGAAATTAATAAATAAGATCAAATGCCAATCTGTTAAACTTTGTCGATTGAAAAAGAAATTTGACTGCAAATCTCTTCAAAGACCTAAAGAGAAATTGATTTTTTAGCAGCTCAACTGTCAGAGTTTCTAACCTATGTACAGTTGCAGTTTGTGTCAGCACAGCTACGTTGCTCAAGGCAAAAGAAATCGGGAACAGATGGACAGATAATGATAAACTACTGGCATTGTCTATTTATTATCACAGTGCAAAGGCATATAGATTCTTGTTAAAGCTATTTGCTCTTCCATCCGTTTGCTCTTTGCGAAGGTGGATTCGTGACTTTCGTCTGATTCCTGGACACAATGATCGGGTCTTTGACGTCCTTAGAATGAAGCTTTCTCAGATGAAAGAGAATGACCGTCTATGTGTTGTTACTTTTGATGAAATGTCGTTGAAGGTTGGACTGCATTATGATGCATCAAAAGACTGTATCAGTGGATTTGAGGATTTTGGACAATTCCTTGGCAAGACCCGCAAAATTGCCGATCAAGCTCTTGTATTTATGGTAAGGGGCCTGATGAGTAAATGGAAACAGCCAATTGGATATTTTTTGTCTAACAGTATTACCAAAGCTGATATTTTGCATTCTTTGATGCTTAATACTGTTGCACAAGTCTATGAAAGTGGTGGTGTTGTAAAAGCCATTGTATGTGATCAGAGTTCTTCTAATCGAGCACTGTTTTCTCATCTTGATGTGAGTCCAATTAAACCATATTTTGAATTTATATATGAAAGCAGAAGCCACATAGTTTATTGCTTTTTTGATCCACCACATCTTCTGAAGAGTTTGAGAAATAATTTCATGAAATATATTAATGAAATTGATGATGCCACAATAAAATTTTCTTATGTGAAGGAGTTTGTGAATAGAGATTTAGCTCAGAACATTTGCATGTGTCCGAGACTATCAGAAAGGCATATCAAACTGACAAATTTCTCTAAAATGAAGATACGATTAGCAGCACAACTCTTCAGCCATGGTGTTGCAGCTGGTCTTATGACATATGTCATCCGCCAATTTCTAGTCATATATTTTGTAAATTTAGATAATTAATCTACTACCATATTACACACTTAATGGATTTAGTTGCATAGCATTTGTTGAAATCACTCATCCAGTGGTCAATCCTAGTTGTATAATGTTTTCATCTGCTCTGTATATCTAATGACATACTGCATTTGATTACCGGTATTTGGGGCTGTCCATTTCCTATTTTATTATTATTTGTATGAATTATTTGAAATTGTTGACGTTGACTTCTCTTGACCCTCTCCCCCTGTCAACGACTGTCAAACTTTTTCAAACCCCCTCCCCCTAAATTGTTGACGTAATTAATGGACAGCCCCTTTGGTTACAGTACAGCCTAGTTAGCATCATGAGCAGCTACAGTGTATTTAGCCGGATTGCATTTGAAATTATTCTGCATTACTTTTGTATGATATTCAAATTTAAATATCAGTTATATTATTGCAGAGATGTAATAATAAGAAATTGTAAAGTGAAAAATGAAGTGGAAAGTATTGTACACAGTATCTGGTATGCTTATGGCTTTCAAAAATTATAATTTGCTCACTGATTTCACTATTTCAAGCTAAGAAATAAAGCTTTTACTATCTTTGCATATTAACTCCGACTGGTAACTGATAACTCCGACACCTTGCGTTGTTGATTTACTGTGCGAATTCGGAATTCTTAGACTCTGTGAGACCCAGCGTCGAGTTCGTCACTACCGCGGAAAGAGATCAGGCCGGAGACGTGTCCGACCGAAGTTGGTGCCAATCGAGAATGGTGCGTTTATCTACACTGACTTCAACCGTGATAGACTTCCTTCGTCGACAACCCGGCGTCCGCCATCTGCTCTGTCTGTCTGTATTCCTTGACTCACTGCTGCTCCACTAAAGCATGGTGCAAACGGCCTGGGTCGACGGTCTTGCCCTGCTTCATCCGATAATACAGCGGCATCTCGTCACTCAAGTGCGTGCGGCGAACCTCGGTCTTCTGAATATCAGGTCGATAAACAATAAGACAGAGAACGTCCTGGATCTTATCGAGTACTACCAGTTGCATATGCTCATTCTTTCTGAGACGTGGCATGTAGACTCGACCGGCAGCCATCAAGCGGCTGCAAAGCCACGGTCTGTCGCGTCGAGGCGGCACGCCCCATTGCTGAAGACGCCAAGCTAATGGAGACGAACTTCGTGAACCATGGAGGTCTGGCGATCGTTCATAGACCAGGAATCAACATTGCGAGGCTGAGAACTAACTTAACGCCCTCCACTTTCGAGCACCTGTGCTGCCGGGTTGGAGGGGCGTTTGGACCCTTCATTCTAGTAGCAATCTATCGCCCAGGGTCCCAAACACGTGTGAGCAGTTTTTGCAGAATTTACATCACTCCTTGAGTCGTTGGCGACCTACAAATGCCAATTCTATGTGGTGGGGACCTGAACGTCCACCTGGAAAGGCCAGATGACGCGCCAGTAGGAAACTTCTCCAGATTCTCAATGAGTTTGACCTGGTGCAGCGAGTGACTGAACCGACCCACGTCCTGGGTGGCCTCCTAGATGTAGTCATCGGATCGGGGACTCGAACCCTGCCGAATCACGGTTGACGAGACTGGGCTGTCTGACCACCTGCTGGCGCGCTGGTCAACATGGACGGTGCGCCCTCCTCCGGAGTACAAGGCGGTTAAGAGGAGGGACTGGAGTGGCTTCAAACGCGATCTGTTCATCACTCGTCTTGAGGAGTCAGCGCTTTGCTTGCCGGTCGCTCCTGGAAAGTCTGCCTCTGATCTTGCGGAGTGCTATGACACGGTGATCAATGGCATCCTGGATGACTTGGCACCGGTGGTCGAAGACAGTCAGGGTCAGGAATTTCTGCCCGTTTTATGACAATGAGTGCCGTCTGCGCTGGCCGAGGCGCGCGGAGAGCTGAGAGGTCCAGGGGCTCAGCCAACGAGGCTGTGGCCCTTGAAGCCTGGAGGACTACCCTCAAAGCAAGGAGGTCCCTTGTAAGATTGAAAGATAGGAATACTGGAAGCAGTTGCTGCTCACCAGGAGTCCGACTCGAAGGAGACCTGGAAGACGCTGAACGCCCCTACTGGGAAAGTGCACTCCTGCGATGGCTCCCTGTCCTGCGTTCAGCCCGGAAGAGTACCATCGGTACATTGATGGAAAGATTGAAGGAATACGGAGAGGACGGCGTCTGCGGGACCGGCAACCTTCGAGGCCTACGATGGGCCGCATCTCATGGCGGCGCTTCGGGCACCGACGGAGGAGGAGGTGCTCCGCATAGTGCGCGCGTCTCCGAATAAACGGTGCTCTGCAGACCCTCTGCCGATGTGGTTGCTAAAGGACTCGGCGGTGGTCCTAGCCCCGTTTCTGAAAGCGCTCATGATCGCTTCCTTAGAGACTTGCGAAGTTCCGTCGAAGTGGAAATATGCAACGGTCACGCCACTACTGAAACAGCCAGGACTTGACCCTCAAGAAACGTCAAACTACCGACCAGTGTCAAACCTGCCATTCCTTTCCAAGCTTCTGGAGAGGATTGTCAGCAAGCGGCTGATCGAATTTTTAGACGCTAACGGACTGATGCCTGCGTGATCAATCAGCGACGCCGTGGGCATTCCACTGAAACCGCTGTGCTGAGGATATTCAATGACGTTGTGGATGCGGTTGCGAATGACAGGGTGGCTCTCCTCTGCCTTCTTGACCTCTCCGCTGCGTTTGATACGGTGGATCACCAGATTCTTATCCAGCGGCTGGAGAATTCATACGGCCTCAGGGTCGGGTCCTCAGCTGGTTCGAGAGCTACCTCAGTGATAGGACGCAATCGGTCCCGGTGCGGCGGTCAAACGTCAGAAAAGCTTAATTGTTCAGTATGGTGTTCCGCAGGGTCGGTTCTCGCCCTCTGCTGTTCATTCTCTTCATAGCGGGTTTGATGAAAATCGCTATCCCGTTCGACTGACCATGCACGGCTATGCGGATGACGTGCAACTGTATTCTTCCTGTCTGCCTGCCGACATGGAAAGACTTAAACTTCGCTTCCTCGATTGCATCATGGCGATCATCATGTGGACGGAGGAGAATCGCTGGCCCTTAACCCGGCCAAGACCGAGTTCCTGTGGATGTGCACCCCAGGAGGAAGCATCTCCTGAGCCATTCACCGTTCACGCTGGGTGATGTGACCGTCGTCCCCTCAAAGTGCCTACGACTCCTGGGAGTATTACTCGATGAGACGTTGTCGTCGAGGAACATATCGGTAATGTTGTCCGCGGCTGCTACTACCACCCACGGAGGATTAGGTCAGTGCGCCGGCATCTTCCGATCAGCGGAGCAGTGCACCTTGTGCGCGCGCCCTTGTTCTGCCCAGGCTGGACTATTGCAACAGCGTGTTGCTGGGCCTCCCCGATGGAAAGTTGAATCGTCTGCAATCCGTGCTCAATACAGCTGCTCGGTCGTCTTCAGCAGCCCCTGGGGAGCCCATGTGACCCCTACTGCGT
The DNA here is from genome assembly GCA_018105865.1 of Metaphire vulgaris. Lineage (NCBI taxonomy): Eukaryota > Metazoa > Annelida > Clitellata > Crassiclitellata > Megascolecidae > Metaphire > Metaphire vulgaris. The sequence goes on along the minus strand of CM030838.1, from coordinate 6,194,809 downwards.
GATCATCTGCACTGGCTTGAGCCCGGAGCGCATTATCCATAAGTGCTGCTGGCTCACCTTCCGAGCGTTAAATGACCCGCACTGTCCACAGTACCTGGCTGAGCTGGCCCTAAGATCAACGTCGAACGCACGGAGGTCGGCGCCGCTCCCGCCATCGTGTCCTACTGCTCGTTCCGCCTCCGTCACAGACTCCGAAGTTCGAGACAGGTCCTTCTCTCGCGGGAACCCATTGCTTTGGAATGCCTTGCCGACTGCAGTGACTGAAGCCAACTCTGCTGGACTGTTCCTGAGAGAACTAAAGACGCACCTTTTTAGTTTAGGTTTTGGTTGACTATGTGTGTGCAGCGCCCTTGTCGTAGGCCTTAACCTAGTGCACGGCGCTATAGAAATTGTCTTGAAATAAATAAATAAATAACTCCGACTGGTCTTCTTCGTTTTTTTAACCTATGAGACAAACACATATACTGTACATTATTATATGAGAGTCATATCATTGGCAGTCTGACACCCTGTCATTGGGGAGAAATTGTCACTGCCCAGTTCCCATTCCATTTGCTATTTAAAGAGTAGACAAGTCAGCAAGCAGTGACTATACAGTTTGCGATTCCCAACACAACGATCAAGCACTGAAAGTCAAATAACCTCTCATGTGTGTTGCAACACAGTGGCGGCTCCAAGATTACGCAAGTGGGGGGCCGTTGGGATGGCAACTTCTAATCATGGGGGCCAACCATTTGTTGTTAGGTATTAACTATAGGGTCCCAATGGTGGGAGCAGGCACTGAATACGGGGAGCACGGGCCCCTCTGTGGAGCCGCCACTGTTGCAACGGCAAACAGTGGACTTTAGATGTGGTTTTTAACGCAGAAGAAATCCTACCAGGGTTATTTCTAGGATTATCAATTTTGGGATGTCGGTAAATTCTGGGGGTCCCCTGCCAAAAAGTCATCCAATAGCTGATTTTTTGTGGGGGTGTCGGTCTCAAATTGGGGGGGGGTGAAAATTGGGTGGCCGTTAGGGGGTGTCAAAATTATTCCTGAATCCTACTGAGTCGGAATCAGTGGCGTAGCGTGACTTTTGGTGGCCCGGGGGGCATCTTTACCATGGGGCCCCAAAAGTTTCGAGCTGACGAGCAAAAAAAACGTTATCGCCTCCTTTTTCCCTTTTTCACTTTTTCAGCCTGACGAGCAAAAAAAAGGTTGTCAGCACATCATTCTAAGGGTTAAATTAGGGTTTAGGGTTAACCCTAACCTAACCCTAGCTTAGACCCCTCTTCGGGGGCCCCCCTCGCCCGGGGGGCTGTCAACAAAGTGCCCCCCGTCCCCCACGTTACGCCACTGGTCGGAATCTAGTTATTCTTAAGTAGCTGTCTACTAAGATTGTAAGAATAGTGCCGTACATATACTGCAAATAGTTAGTCACAGAGATACTGAGCACGTAGTTTTATCATGCATGTTATAATGTACGCTATAAAAATGATAAATTACGGCAGTCTGCGCTAATAGCTACATAACTACATTTATACATAGTTTTATTACCAATGGCGAAATACAATAGAATTATTACACTAATTCATTAGACTAATAAAATATTTGAACCAATATATACGGGAATGGTACTCAAAAAGACTGAATAATGCAGGAAATGTGTCTTTAACTGTGTGTCTTTAACTATAACGTCAGCTTCTTCATCTTTACTTCCATGCTCAGCCACTAGTCAATGCTCCCCTTCTGATCACTTCCCCATTTTCACTATTCTAAGCATCTGTCCGCCAGCTCCTCCTCCTCGCAGCACCTATTCATTCCGTCGTCTTAACAAAATTGATATAACCGCATTCTCTGAAAGCATAAAAGCATCTGACCTCCTCACCAACCCCCCATCTACCCTACCATCACTGATCGACAAATACAATTACGTGCTATCTAACCTACTCAACAAACATGCTCCCATCATTACACGACCGCTTTCATCTCACAGTAGCAAACCATGGTACAATTCTTTCATTCATGCCTTCAAATCATTTCGCAGACGCCTCGAAAGAACCTACCATAGAACACATTCTCCATTTGACCTTCAAAACCTTCGTTCCGCCACAAACCGCTACCATAATCTCCTCATATCTGCAAAGAAGAAATACTACTCCAACATCATCTCAACAAACAGCTCTAATCCACGAAAACTCTGGAAAACTATAAATGACCTATTCCACCGCAAAGAAACAAATCCTCTCCCTCAAACCATTTCCGTGTCACAGCTTGCTGAATCGTTTGCTAATTTCTTCTCTGGAAAAATCTCCAAGATTCGTAACAACCTTGCCTCGACTTTGACTAATATAACTACCTCTCCTCACCACCCATCTCCGTCACAACCCCCGAGCGATTTCTCCAACTTCAATCCTGCAACTGAAGAAGAGGTATCCAAACTCCTTCTCTCCTTTCCAAATAAACAATGCGATCTTGACCCCATACCCACTTCTCTACTCAAACAGTGCTCCACTGTGCTTACGCCAACTATAACAATAATTATTAACCTATCTCTCACCACAGGTATTTTCCCATCCTCGTTTAAAAACTCTTTCGTCATTCCTCTTCTAAAAAAACCTGGCCTTGACCGAGAAGATCTTAATAACTACCGCCCGATCTCAAATCTTTCTCTTCTATCAAAACTTACCGAGAAAAATCGTCCTTTCTAGACTCACAGATCATCTTTCAAATAACTCACTATATAACACTCATCAATCTGCCTACACTAAACATCACTCTACAGAAACTGTCCTGGCCTACATTTACGACAGACTCTTAACTGCTATCGGTCTCCGACAAGTCACTGGTCTTTGCATCCTCGACCTTTCTGTCGCATTCGACACTATCGATCACAATATTCTACTCGAGCGACTCTCCCTATGGTTCGGCATATCCGACAAAGCTCATCACTGGTTCAAATCTTACCTCAAGTCTCGTTCCTTCCAAGTTTCGTGTCTCAAACAAACCTCCTCATCTCATAACGTAAACTTCGGAGTGCCCCAAGGATCCGTCCTAGGGCCTGTATTGTTCAGTCTCTATACCACACCACTATCATCCTTAATCAATTCCCTCAACTTGAATCACCAACTCTATGCCGACGACACTCAGTTATTCCTGTCCTTTTCGCCATCCTCATTTGACACATCAATTACTTTGCTTGAATCAGCATTCTCGTCTATTTCGTCATGGATGTCATCTAACCTCCTTGCTCTTAATCCATCCAAGACTGAATTCCTCTTAATAGGTCTACCCCAACAAGTTAAAAAATTGACAGTCCCAAGCTAGTCCTGACTCCAGATACCACAATAACCCCTGCTCCAACTGCATAAAATCTTGGTTTCAAAATTGATTCATCCCTAAATTTAGAATCACAGATCTCCCAACTATCGAAATCCTGCTATGCCCATATTCGTGATCTACGTCGCCTCCGTCCTTGCCTTGACACCAAAACTGCATCCACAATCGCCACTTCAATAGTCCATTCCAAACTGGATTACTGCAACTCCCTTTACTATAACCTCCCAAAAACCTCCATCAACAAATTACAATCAATTCAGAATGCACTAGCCCGAGCAGTAACCAAATCACCAAAGTTCTGCCATATTTCACCCATACTGAAGACACTACACTGGCTTAAAATATCCGAACGTATACAGTACAAGATAATAACGATTACTTACAGTTCACTTCATTCATCAAAACCGGTTTACCTTCGTAAACTCTTAACGCCTCAGCCTCCCCGACCTACACGATCATCATCTCATCTCACACTTTCACGCCCGTTAAATCAGTCATCACTCAAAATCTGCAACCGCGCTTTCTCATACGCCGCACCAGAACTTTGGAACTCAATTTCAGCCTCCCTCCGCAGCCTACGACATGGTCAAACAATAAGCTCAGAATCCTCATTTCCTTTAATTCATTCACTGTCTCCTCAAACCTTTAGGTCTAAACTTAAAACCTTCCTATTCGAAAAGTCATTTCCCCCATAGCAACAACAACCTGACCTGCTGCCTCATAGATACACTGACCTTTGCCCAGCCGACAAACCACCCTGGCTATAGCTATTTCAAGAAAGATTAAGCGCATAAGAATAAGCAGCTACTGCTGTGCTGCTTTCCGGGGCGCTGTAGAAGTTTACGAGATTTTACTTACTTACTTACATGGTTGCAGCGGTAACCAAGAACATAGTTGAGCATCCATTCGCTAGGTGGCCTGACCAATCAGCTTCAAGATTGACCACCAAAATCCCATTAACATTGCAGAGATAGGCACTGATCTCTCCCCGGCTTACAGCCTCCCTGCTTTTGTGAAATAAAAATTAAATTTTCTCCTATTTCACCATGATTTCTGGATTTTAAATGTGGTGGGTATTGTTACTGGTGGTATATAGTATCATGTAGTTAAATAGTCACAAATATTTCAACCTCCCCAAATGCATGACGTAATTTATGGATGGCTCTTTGACTCTTTTAAAACTTGACGGCAGTCACGGGCTCACGGCACTATCTATCGTGCGCACCATGGGCGTATTTAGAAAGGCTTAAATGGTATACTGAAATTGAAGATGTTCGAAAAATAATTTATTCTATGTTCTGCAATAACATACAGTTTAAGTTTATTGAAATGCTGTAGTTTCGCTTAATTACCTCCATTTTTTACTCCATAATTGTTAAACAAACGAAAGCTGATTGCAATTTGTAACGATGCAAAGTTTCCTTTACTTTACTACGTTTTTTACCATAGTTGTGAAGTTCAAAGAAATTTTTTTAAAGTTCATAAAAGTTCAATAAAGTTCAAGAAAAAAGTCGCAAAAGTTCATAAAAGTTCGAAATTTCAATTTATTAGTCGTCAGATGACAATCTCAGAATACCAATCGATGGAAAATTGGGAGTCAACATTATAATTGACAATGGCGTGAGACAAAGCTTTGCTGAAGACGGCATTGGCATTGCAGATGTTTTCGCTCTTATTTACCAGTCGTAAGTTAAAATGCACTTTGACAATCTTCTCAACTGTCTTCCATGCGAGTCTGTTGCATTTTTTGTATGTATAAATTTCTCTAACACGACCCGGCTTTTGCAGTGATAATTCGAATTGAACTTTATGAACTTTAATCCTTAACAATAAAGTTCAAACAATAATAAAGTTAAAAACGCTTGAACGTCACGTCACAACTATGTTTTTTACTAATTGCACAAATTAAGTTATGGAGCAAATATCCCCTAAAACAAATTTAAAAATATGCGGTGCAACCGAAGGGAAGGACCTAAGGCCAAAGACCAAAGGGGTACGCTATGGATCAGGAGCATACCGCCTAAATACGCCACTGGTGCGAACAGTCTTGATCCGTCATAAACTTTTCGAAGGTAATGAAATGTAATGTAATGTGGGCTGTGGCATTTGTATAGCGCCTCTTCTGTTTCTGCTCAAAGGCGCTCTTGGCATTGGAGTCGCGGGGTAAAGTAGTGAGACTTTAGTTTTCGCATTGAGCAGAGCGAGGGAGTAAGAAGTGATCCCCGAATGGATGGGTTCAAGGCATTCCAGAGGTAGGGTCCAGTCAATGCAAAAGCCCGATGCTGAGTAAGAGCAGTGCGTGATCTGGGGACATAAATATTCTTCTGATCAGTGGAGCGGAGCAGGCGATGTGCAGTGGTATAGGGTGATTTGAAAAGCTCAGTAATGTAAGACGGTGCCTGACCTCGAAGTGCTGCAGAAACAATAATTACTTGGTTGAATTTAATGGGGTCAGAAAATGGAATTCAGTGGAGGGTATTAAGCATAAAGTCTGAGATGCCTAGAGTAGTGAGGAGGTTTAGCCACAAGACGAGCCTCAGCATTTAGGACAGATTGCAGAGTGGAGAGCAGGCTTTTGAGCAGGCCAAGATAAGAGAATTGCAGTAGTCTAACCTACTAGCCACAAAAGGATGAACCAGAGATTTGGCTGCAGATAAAGAAAGTGAAGAACGAATAACCCTAATTTTTCTAAGTTGGTAAAAGCAGGATCGAGATAGTCTAGCAAAGTGCTCTTTGAAGGTCAAGTTACTGTCAAAGTAAATACCAAGGTTTTTGATGCAATTTGAGAAGGATAGATCAGGAAAGAGAGTTCTGTAAGTCATATTCAATTTTTGAGTGCAGATGTTTAGTACCAAGCCAGATAAGTTGAGTTTTGTCAGGGTTCAGTCGAAGTCTATTGGAAAACATCCAATCCAGAAGAGTTGGAATTACATTGTCTACTGATTGAGTGAGCTCAGTACGAGAAAAGTGAGGGCAATGTTGGTAAATTTGAATGTCATCAGCATAGAGGTGCACAGTGAAGCCAAACGAGCTAATTACAGAGCAAAGGTCAGCAGTATATAGAGTATGTACACTATACAGCAGATGACCAAACACTGAGCCTTGGGGGAAGACCAAAAGGAACATGAAAACAGTTTGAGCGGGAGTGCTCCATAACAATCATTTGAGATCGGTTAGTGAGATAGGATGTAATCTATATTACATATGTTATGATGTGCTTGATCAGAAATCCCAAATGAGAGTTTCAGACGTTTCAACAATATATCATGATCAACCGTATCAAAGGCACTTGAGACTTCAAAACAGGCAAAGTCAGTGGCAGAGTAGACATCAGAAAGAATTCCAAGAAGAGTCGTTTCAGTTGAGTGAAACCGTCTCAAAGCAGATAGTGTGGATGGAAGGTTTTCAGTGTTCAGATAGTGTAGCATTTGTGATAAAATAAGTCTTTCAATGGTTTTTGAAAGAAAAGAAAGGTTTAAAATGGGTCAAAAGTTGAGAGGCTCACTAGGATCAAGACCATGCTTCTTAACTCTTAGGCAGCCTATGCGGTCGATATCAACCGCACAAGAAATCGTACCCATTTCTATATATAGACCGCTATATTTAGGATTTAGGGCTATCCTAACGGAAAGCCAACATAATTTTGCTTCTAAAACGTATAAAAACCGTTTATTTCATGAGTTTTACTGCGAAAATATGTTGATTCGTAGGCTAGATTTATGGGTCCTTCTGGCATTTAAATTTTAAATGCCAAAATTTAAATGCCCTTCTATACACAGGGGCAGATGTTTTATTCAACTAATGAAGGTTTAGAAGCGATTTAAAATGGTAAGTTTGATGACATTGGTATTTCCAGGTCCGATGACAACGAAAGCGAACAAATTCTGCTGGAAAGTATAAAAAAACCAAGATTTTGAACTTTTGTGACATGTGTCAAATATATGTATGTCATAATTGCTTCGACATCTTTCACACAAGATCCTTTCTAAACTAATATATCACATTTTACATAATTTTTAATGTATATTACAAAGGCAGTGGCTATTTTGCGGGCAGCCCGCAAAATAGCAGCATGTCTTGTTGCTGACAAAATCTTTTAGGAGCTTTTGTGACAAGTGCCAAGGAACAAGTGCCAAAAATACATGTGTTGTAATTTCTTTGTGACCTTTCACACTAAATTCCCTGTAAACTAAAATATGACATTTTTACATCTATATATAAATTTTTAAATGTTTATTACATATGTGTGCATATTTCAGATAGCTTACTTACACTGTCTTGTTGCTTACACAATTTTTAATGAACTTCAAAGTCCAATTTTAATTTTTAATATTTGTTATTTTTATATCTTCTCATGAAATATGAAGAATGCCATTGCAAATGTTATATTTTTCTTTTCATATTCTTGTAGATAATCAAAAGCCCTTTCAATTGATATATACATTGTCAATATTGTTATGATATTCGAATTAAAACATTTTGGGAAACTGTGGAAGGATAAATTCTGTAAAAACAACATGGCTGCCTAAGAGTTAATGACAGGCAGCACAATAGCTGTAGCACATCTAAAACCTCAACAAGAATCAATGTTGGCAGATAGAGACTGACCGAATGTCAATTTCTGGTTTCGGCCAAAACCAAACCAAAAGTTAAAAAGTGACTTTCGGCCGAAACCGAAACCAGAAGCTTAACCCGTTCTCGGGCACCGCCGTCTATAAATGGCGCTCGAAAATCATATTCAAACGGGTAGCGCCGTTTATAGACGGCGCGCCACATAAGCATGTGTGTACTCCGGACATTGAAGTTTTAAACCGACCCAAAAGCGACTATTCGATTTAGTTACTATCCATTCGATAGATAGCAGCACTTTCTTTGCTGTTGTTGACTATATTTAAGCAAGAAAACTTGCCGCTGATCGTCCAAATGCTGGGATTTTGCATTGAAATGCCTCGAAAAAGACTCAAGTTTGGGGTTTGAAAAATCATAACTCCGCCAATTCTGGCCCGATTTTGAAAATTTTTGCACTATTATATTCCAATTACACCACCCTAAAACTTTCTTGCTCACAGTTGGGGGTCACCACTGAAAAATTTTGGCTATTGCGCTTTGAAATTTTTTTGGGGTGGTGGTCCGATTTTCGGCTGTAGAGTGGACCCTACCCCCAAAATTTTTTTGGGGCACGGATGGTTCGAAAAAGCAATAAAAATGCTAAACAACAGTGCAAACCATATCTTTCTAGCTTCTATATAGCCTGAAATATACTGAGTTGTTCGATTTCTCAGATTGAAAATCTGTTCGCAAAATTGTCATTTCTTCGAGCAATGAGTAATATTGTTTGAAAAATCATAACTACCCCAAATTTTGTCCAATCTTCAAAATTTTTGCATTATTCTGTTCCAATTACACCCCTTTACAACTTTCTCGCTCACAGTTTGGGGGTTACCGTGGAAAAATTTTTGCTATGGGCTTGGAACAAAATTTGACCAAAATGTTGGGAGGGGTCCTATTTTTGGGCTGTAGGTGGACCCTACCCCAAAATTTTCTTCTTTGGCATGGATGGTTCGAAAGAGCAATAAAAATGCTAAACAACGGTGCAAACCGCATCTTTCTAGCTTCTATATAGCCTGAAATATAGTAGGTTTAAAACTTGTATGTTCACATTTTCACATGAACGTCTTTCCCCCAAATTAAATACCCCGATTGGGGACGACTTGAAAAAATTAAATCCCTCTGGAACGGGTTAACAAGTCTTTCGGCGGAAACCAAAAGATATTATAAGCCCCTAACCTCGCACAAGATTTAGAAACTATCATTAAACAATGATGCAATAAAAATTCGATATTATCAACAATACTTTAATAATTAGTAAGTAATCTGTAATCTAGAAATAATCATTACTAACCAACACTTGCAGTCTTGCAGTAAGAGTCGTTAAATGACAGTTCATTCAGCATTTATTGGTTAGTAATTGAAATTAAACAAACGAATGCTGTAGTTCAAAAACAAAAGTTTCTCCGGCATTATCGCCCAGTAGGTTGCTGCATCGGTCGGCATATAGCTGCCCTGCTGCACTATGCAACTGCTCACTAGCTACATTTAGTTGGCTCTGTATCTAGACGCGTGTTCTAGAAGAATGGCGTTACCAAGTACTCCAACGCTTGAAATTTCACCGGCAGCATTGAGGCACTGAGTACATAGACATTCTGTCAGTCTCTAGCTGCGATGAAAGTGGACCAAAAGGATCCCTGCCAGGCTGACGGATACAAAGAGAGGTGTTGCTCTGCGGTTTCTGTGGCCGACAAACTGAGAAAGTGACAGTCTTTCGAAGTTTTGGCAGATGACTGAAAACCTAAATCATTTTCGGCCGAAACCGAAAGTCAACCGAAAATGATCTTGTGGATACTTTCGGCGCCGAAACCGAAACTGAATTTCGGTCAGCCTCTAGTGGCAGAGGATCCAGTTCACTTAACCCCTTAACCGTGTATTTAACTGTAACTCAATGTAAAATGGATTGATATATCCGGGATCCCCAGTTAAGGGGTTAATTTTAGAGTTTTTATGACTGTTATAAATTCCAGTTCTGTCACTTCATTGAATTTTTCAAACTTGGAACTTGTTGACAAGAAGCTTGGTGACTCTTTAATCAAGAAGGTGGAAAATGCAGTTGATCTAGTTTATTTCTGGTCTCAATTTTTGTTACAGGAAAGCAAGAAATGGCTGCTGGGACATTGATCACTCTGCTTATATGTATATGTACCGGTCTTAGGAGTCCTTTCTTGGTTATGACTACAGTTGCCTTCTCTTCTGATGTCGATTTTAGGGGTTCATCTGACAAAGAAACAGTGTCATCGGATTATGCCGCAGAAAATGGTACATTATCCTTCAAATTATTTAACTTTCTTATGATAGATTCTCATTCTATTTAGAAACATGTTTTTTTTGTTTTTTTTACCTTCGTAATCTCTTTACCATTCAAGCGCAGGGGCCAACTTGCTCATCTGCCAGCTTGACACTCGTTCGACCAACAGCCACATCACTAAAATTCTCAGATTGGTTGATCTCATGCACTGCGCCTTGTCTCTAGAATGATCTTCCGTCAGAGATCCGAAAGTTCAATAACTCAGTACCTCTACAGTCCATAAATCAGTCACCATTGGCCATCACTCCACAAACTTTCCGAAAACAACTTAAAACTATTCTTTTCCAGAAATCCTATGGCAAAATCCCTACAACAGACCTGCATTCTACCCGCTGCACATCTTCCTATCATCCTCCATAAAAATACTTTGCTGAGACTGGCTACATGGATTTACAACTTTGACCACCACGGACTATGGATTACAGACTATGAATTTTACCCAGATTGAGCGCTCATGAGTAAGCTGGTGCACTGCGCCAAGCTTTCGGGCAGCGCTATAGAAATTTCGTGTTTTTTTACTTAGCAATATACATGCCATGCCATGCTGGATCTTTTAGCGGAGGCATTGATGCACACGTTTTCCAACAAACTCCATATTTATTGTTACAAATATAGCACTAGTGTTACTAATTCAAACAGGTCAAATTAGAAGTTTCTCAAAATTTGATTTGTTTTAATTATTTTATTTGAAATATTTCTGTGCTGTTTTTGAGAATTTTATAAAGATCTATTTGTGATTTTTAAATTGACTATCTGGTATATGTCAGTATATTTTTTTAAATAGCCCCTTTGCTGCAATGGTTCTTATGGGGAAAGAGGCACCTGCTGTGCCAACCTACTGTGCCACTATATAAATAAATATATAAAATATGCAAGGATATATAAATAAAAAGGAACTTTACGGTTGTTTCTGTCCCAAGCGCTCCCAGTCAACTCAGCTGTGAGTGAGTACATTGAGTGTTAACTCAGTGGAAGGAAAGGCAGTGATGGAAAGGCTGGCAATACGCCCTCATTCTGCTGTTGTCGTGTATAACTAGGGTTGCTAAATGTCTGGCAAAAGGAGGACATGTCCTCCTTTTGAGCCTTTTGGTCCTCCGTCCGGCAGGCATTGGCTTGAAATGAGAAAATGTCCGGCATTTTTGCTCTCATTGTCTACTGACTTGAATTTCTGTCTACTTGGCCATGTAATTGGCAATTGCATGCACATTATAATCGACGCTCACTTGACAACGAAGAGAAGCTGATTGACTGCATGAGGAATAATTCTTCTCACCTGCAGAAAATGACATAAATGTAGTTTTAGAAATGGAAATGAAAGTTACTTTGTTACCTGTTATTATTATTATTATTATCTCGACAATTTCTATAGCGCTATAACATAGCTAGATGCCAAAAGCAAGAGCACTTTACATAAATGGAAATGAAATGTTGAATAAATATGTCTTCAGCGCAACTGAGAACCGTTCAAAGGAGGTAGAGGAAGTCACTGTGTATGGCAACGAATTCCATAGAAGGGGGTTGCAACGGGTGACAGAGCGCTCACCGAATTTCACAGTCTTCGACGGCGGTGGAATGTACAGTACCAGACGACTGCTTGAACGTAATTGAAGGCGACGATCAGACGCTAACGGTTTCCGAATCAGCTCGGATAGATAACTGGGACACGAGGGGTCGTGTAAGACACGGAACGTCAGTTGACACCGTTTAAAGACGATCTGCTCCGGTGTCCGTAGCCAGTGTAGCCTGTCCCTCAGCAATGGGGTCACGTGGTCATGCCACCTGACCCCATAAATCAGCCTAGCGGCGGCAGATACCTTATTATCTTATTGATACCTTGTTACCTTATTATCTCGGTGTGCAAGGACCGTTTTTTTGCTTGTCAAGATTTTAACCCGATCGATGTAAGTCACGAGTTGTTAGGGACGTGATGCCTGTTCTGACCCAGGCGTTGCGCAACTCACACTGCGCCACTGAGTGCATTGTGAATTTTACTACCCATTTCCTTTGTCTGGCTTTGTCTTCCTTTATGACTACTGGTGTCCTTCTTTGGACACGGAGGTATCTGGCAACCCTATGTATAGCTGAAGGGCAGTGAAGGCGCTAACATTTTTTTCTCCGACTGGCCCATGGTGGCCTATGGACTATGGAGTATACCTTTCTTCTTCTTTCTTCTTTTAGGTGCCATGCATTGCTGCGTTGGCGGCCATGGACTTCCACTTTTCTCGATCTCTAGTGCTCCTCAGGAGTTCAATGTTATTTTCCATCCCCATTTCCTCTCTCATTCTGTTTATTTTAATCTTTGTTTTCCTCTTGATCTTTTGCCCTCCACCATGCCTGTCACTGCCAAGTTCTCTAATCCTTTCCTCATCACGTGCCCAAAAAATTTCGTCTGTCTTAACTTTATGGTAGTCATCGGTGTTTGTCTCTTTTCCATCATCTGTAGTATTCTTCATTAGTTCTCTTGTCTGTACATGGGACCTTTAGCATCCTCCTATAAATCCACATTTCGGCCGCTTCCAATTTCTTTTTCATCTTTTTTGATATGTTCTACTTCTCAGATCCATATAACAAAACTGACCATACATAGCATCTAAGCACTCTGAGCCTTGTTTCTTTTAATATTTTCTTGTATACCTTTACAATATGAATAAATATATACATATAAATATATTATAAAATGTATATAGATATATTTATGTGTCTATATATAATTCATAATCATCATCTTGCTCTTTGCCAACTCTTTAGTGGCAATAATAATAATAATAATAATAATAATAATAATAATAATAATAATAATAATAATAATAATAATAATAATGTGATTTTAAGTGGTTTAGGAGGCTAAGTAAGCCTGTGTGAAAACCACTGATGTATCCATCTGCATTCAATAACCTAGTTTATCTAGATAGCCTTTGAATCCGTTTACTGTTTCAACTGTCACTCCCACCTCGTCCAAACTGTTCCATTTGTCCACAACCCTTGCACTAAAAAGTTTTTCTTTCTTGGACCAACCTCTGCTTAAACAATTTGCACTTGTGGCCTCTTGTGCTGCTATAGTGTGCCAATGTAAAGAATCGATCATATGGCACATCTACTTTCCCAGTCATTATTTTGTATGTTTCTATCAAATCCCCTCTCTCTCTTCTCCTTTCTAATGTTGTCAGTCCACAATATTGAAGTCTTTTTTCGTAGCTTAAATTATGGCACCCATTGACCATCTTCGTTGCTCGTCTTTGCACTTTTCTAAAAGTTCTATATCTTTTTTCAAGAATGGATTCCAAGCCTGAACACAGTATTCCAGATGAGGCCTTACTAATGACTTATAAAGTTTAATGATTATCTCTTTGTCACGACTCACAATTGTCCTTTTCACCATTCCCAACATATGGTTTCCCTTTTTGCTGCCTCCATGCATTGGTGAGATGGATTCATACTTCTATGGGTGATTATCCCCAAGTCTCTTTCTTTTTCTGTTGTGGTTAGAACCTTCCCCCTAAAGAATATTCATTACCATTATTAGACTTCCCAACATGCATTACAGAACATTTATCAATATTGAAAAGCATCTGCCAGTCCACAGACCACTGAAACAATTTCCTTAGATCTTCTTGTAAAATTTTTGCATCATCCTCCGAGTCTATATTTCTGCATAACTTTGTATCATCGGCAAACTTTGAAATTTTGGACAGTAATCCTTCATCGATATCATTTATATATATTAGAAAAAGCAATGGCCCAAGCACTGAGCCCTGAGGCACTCCACTGATAACTCTTGCCCATTGCGAATGGCCTCCCTAATGCCAACCTTCTGTCTTCTTCCCTTCAACCAATTTTGATCCATCTGAGAATATTGCCCTTATTCCACAGGACTTCAGTTTGGCAGCCAGCCTTATATGGGGTACTTTATCAAAAGCTTTGGCAAAATCTAAATATATTATGTCTACTGCCTTGCCCTTGTCTAGCTTATCAAAACCTCCTCCAGAAAGTCCAACAGGTTGGTCAGGCATGAACGCCCCTTTGTAAATCCATGCTGACTACCTTTAACAATTTTATGCCTAGTCAAATGCTCCAAAATGCTTTCTTTCAGTATTTTTTCCATAACTTTACCGATTACAGATGTTAGGCTCACTGGTCTGTAATTGCTTGGTTCACTTCGTTTTCCCTTCTTGAACAGTGGGCTGACTAATGCGTCTCTCCAGTCTTGTGGTACTACTCCAGTTCTGAGTGATTCATTGATTATCAAAGCAATTGCATGTCCTATTTCATTTTGAACCTCGTAAAGAAACTTTGGATGTAAGCCATCTAATCCTGGGCTCTTGTCTGTCTTTAAATTGGTCAAAACCTTGATAACACATTCTTTTGTACACACTATATCTGTCAGCATTTCTTCTTCATTTCCATCAAACACAATTTTGGCTTCTGGCATAGTATTTGTATTTTCCTCTGTAAATACTGAACAAAAATAGTTATTTAGAATCTGTGCAGTTTCTACATCGTCTGTTATTGCACATCCTGCGCTGTCCAAGAGGGGACCGACTGTGTCCTTTTCGTCTCAACTTTCTATTACAATATTTGTAGAAACTTTTACTGTTCTGTTTTATATTTTTTGCTAATCTACCTTCAAAATTTGCAATAGCCATCTTGTTAATAGCTGCTGATGCTTTTCTTTTCTGAGTATACTGTTCCTCCAAGATCTTGAGTCTGTGCTGATTCTGCTCATTTCCTTTACTTGCTAATCTGAGTTTACTTAGTTTCCTCCACGCTTTGTTTTTAGCCCTTCTTTTCGTTTGCACTTCTCTTGTTATCCAAGGAAGTTTGTTATTAATTTTCTTCTGTTTGGGAATGGTCAATTCTATGACTTTGGACATACATTTGGTAAATATGCTCCAGCCTTCCTCGGTGTCTTTTCCTGTTATCTCCCTCTCCAAATCCATTTCTGTAATCATCTTCCTTGCCAGGTCATATTCTCCCTTAAAAAAAGTTACGTCTATCCAGAAACTGCTTTTGTTGACCAATCCCAAAGTTAAAAGTAAAACTGACCATTTGGTGATCACTTGTTGCAAAATTCTGCCCAACCTCCACGTTGGAAACTATATTCTCCTCTCTTGTTAGAACCAGGTCTAATATGTTGTTGCCTCTTGTTGGCCTTGTCACATGCTGAAACAGAAAATTATCATTGACACAATCCAGAAATTTCCTATCACATGATCTCTCTGTATCCAGCGTTTCCCAGTCTACATGATAATTAAAATCACCCATTATAACAACATTTTCTCTTGATACCCTGTTCAATAAAGCAAACATTCCATTATCTGCTTCTTCCATAGCACTTGGTGTTCTGTAACAAACCCCTACCAATATTTTCTCTCGGTGACTTCTGATTTCACACCATATATGCTCCTTGAAGTGATCATTTTCTATGTCTGTTCGCTCCATGGCATGCAAGCCTTCTTTAATGTAAAGTAGTACCCCTCCTGCTCCATGACCTTTGCTGCTCTGGTTTTCCCTATCTTTTCTAAACATAGCATATCCCTGTAAATTTAGTTCGGTATGATCAATATCACACTTGGCCCACGATTCTGTGATTCCGATAATGTCTGGACTCATAACTTTTACTTGCATCTCCAACTCGGCCATTTTTAAAACCCCAATCAAACTCCTAGCATTTACATAAAAACATTTCAGTGGTTTTCCATACCCTGACATACTAACTACATTACCGTTATTAATAATTTCATCTGTATTATAATTGTGACAGCTAGAGAAACCATATTCTATGTCACCCCTAGATTTATGCCTAATTACGTCCATATTATCTCTATATTTGTTATCACCTTTACCACTTAGACATATGGCTTTGTCTCTAACTGTCAACCTACTTAGTTTAAAGCCTTACAGCAGCATTTAACACATGCAAATATTTTCCTAGCTATTTTATCTGCACCATACCTGTTGAGATGCAGCTCATCCTTTCCCAAATACCTGTCCCAAACATCGAAGTCGGCGTTCAGAAACTCAGCTCCTTCGCTCTGGCACAGTTCCCACAGTTCCTCATTGACGCTGGTCCTCTTCCTCTCCATTTCCCGTGACAGTCTGCGTGGCAAGATTCCCATCACCACGACTCGTCTTCTTCTCTTCTTTAATTCCTGCAAAATAAATTGAAAC
This sequence comes from Metaphire vulgaris, assembly GCA_018105865.1. NCBI lineage: Eukaryota > Metazoa > Annelida > Clitellata > Crassiclitellata > Megascolecidae > Metaphire > Metaphire vulgaris. The sequence goes on along the minus strand of CM030838.1, from coordinate 6,178,403 downwards.
TTCTTTATTATATCTGCCTTCTCATCAGAAAAAAGATTATTGGTTCCCACTTCGATCACACAAGTGTCACCATCCTTGTGGGTTGAGTCCAGTATCTCTTGGACATCCTCGAGCTTTGCTCCCGGCTGACAAATGGTGACAAATTTGTTGGACTGCTCCGCCAAATTTTGTCCCACTTGTCGAACATTGGAATCCCCAATGAGCACTACCCTTTTCTCGACACTGACGCTCTCAGCCTCTTCTCCAACGTAGACGAAGGTGTTCCTCGGTCTTCTTGGAGCTGGCGATGTCTTCGGCTCCTTAGATTTCACAGTAATCTCGCGAATTCCTTCCTTCCTCGTCTCCGGCGGTGCGCTTTCCTTTGACGATCTCCGCATAGGATTTTCGTCCGTTCTGCTGCTACCGCGCCGCTCAGAGACTTCACGATGTGCTCCAGCTCCGTGAGTCTTTTCTGCTGGTCCATCATCGTCTTTTCCAGAGCCGTGATCTTTCGGCACTGCATGCAGATATCTTCCTCGCTGAAGAACTCCGCCAGGCCGCTCATGCTACAAGTATCGCAAACAGCCAAATCTTTTTTAGGAGCCATTATTATTTCCAGAAGTATGTATTGAGATGTTCAATAAACTAAATTTTATTTTGAATTTATTAATCCAAATGTTATTTATTGATCCAAATGTTATTTATTACACGTGATTATCCTTATATCGCTCACTGGCGATTTTTTTAAAAAATCTGCTTAGAAATTTTTACAAAAACACTTCAACTTCCCTTTTATTGGCTTCGCTTGATCCTCCAAACACTCGCTTGTCAAAAACGATGTCAAAACGATGTTAAATACTGCAAAAACCGCTAGTTTTTCCACAAACTAATTCGCACGTATGATAACGCTCAACGCACCATAGAAAGGGGTCGGGGAACATTTTTGCCCATTACCCCAAAATTCGCAGACAGACCACAAGTCTAACTGCATCAGGATACACGGTAGTGACGGTACCCCAAAATATATTTATATTCACTGACTTTACCGCACAGATTTTAAAGAGGCCCTCACATATTTTTTTAAACGCTAAAAGGTTGTTTTACAGTGACACGACAATAGATTCATAAACTTTAATATAAAGTTAAGCAGGATATAATATAATGCAATAAACTAAATTAATATTCTCAGTTTGAAACAAAAGGATTTATTTGAAATATTTTCACATCAGGCTTTTGAGAAATGATGTTGTTTAATTTATGATACAATGACATAAAAATTGACATTTTTATGTCAAAGCAATTTGGATAGTCTTCAGGGTCCAATTGATTTCTTTGCTTTGGTTTTATGTTCATTTTTACTGCCTCCTCGTGTGCAAATTTTGAAGGCCTTTGCTGCTGTGGACATCCAAAAAGTTGGGTATACCTGCAGGTGCGGATATACCCGCACCTCTCTAGTAGACGGAACAACGAGAGTAAGACTGGACACAGATCGCAATCGTCGACGAGAGTTGATGTCAGAAGTCTTGCAGAAATCAGCCGTCAGATACGATGGCGCCAGACCATGAAGACACTGATAAGCAAAGATCGCCAATTTGTATTCAATCCGCTGTGAAACTCGAAGCCAGTGAAGTTAATAAAGAAGCGGTGTCACGTGATCTGTTCTTCTGGCTTGATAGACAAGACAAGATCAACCACAAAAATGTGAAATTCAGTTTTGAGAGCTCATACTCAGTTCTGAACATTTCCACGTGAAAGCCACCTCACTTCAGTATAAGCTTAGAAAAAATAGAAAATCGCAATATGCCCATTACCCCCTAAAAACTTCATATTACCCCATTTTGGGTAATATACCCTGGTTCCCCAACCACTGCAATAACTAGACACAAAATGTTTCCAAGAAGTTCTATCTTCTGTTAAACATCTTCCTTCTATGATTGAAATTCCTTTCATGTTCATGTCTTCTCTTATGATGTCTATCCACTTTTTCCTGGATCTTTCTCTTCTATTAGGGGTCCTGGGTCTTCCTCTTTTTCGCCCAGGCGTCTCGTCAGGGCTAAGGGTCGCCAATTCTGGAAGAACAAGCGACGTCGGATTCTGGGCAGACGTGGAGAAACCTTGACAAGCTTCTTGGTAATATCGACCAATGTGATCACACAGCCGCCAGCTTCACCGCAGACGGCTTTCATCAGCAATTGGAAGACAAGATCAACGCCATACAGAGCTGAATGACCGAGGCGGTGCCCGCCTACTATAATGTAGAATTGCGATCTCCCTCACTGAGCTAGAGGCACCAATGGTAGATGAAGTCATCGCGATTGTCAGGTCATCTCCCAACAAACAATGCGACCTCGACCCTCTTCCTGTGTGGCTGCTTAACGAGGTGATCGACATCCTGGCGTCGTATCTAGCGACACTCATGGCCACCTCCCTGAAAACTGGGGAGTTCCTGAAGAGTTGGAAGCATGCAATTGTGCGACCGCGGCTGAAGAGAGCAGGTGCAGACCCAGATGTCGTCAATAACTACCGTCCAGTCTCTAACCTTACCTTTCTTTCCAAAGTCCTGGAGAGATTTGCTAATGCACAATTGGTTAGGTATCTAGGATCAAATGGACTCATGCAGAAGAGTGTGCCAAAACCTAGAAGACCTTGCCTCTGCTTCTGTGAGTACACTGTTTGAACTATTACGACTCAACAACAAGACGGTTACTTGATGATCTCCTTCCAGTGTGCAAGGTTAAGATTCATCATAAACCTCTGTCACCATGGTTTGACGCAGATTGCAGAACATTTCAACGTCGTGTTAGGAAGTGTGAGCGGAAATTCAGACGAACAAAGAACCAGATGACCGTCGTGAGACTGTACTTATGATGAGGAACATGCATAAGTTTTTTCACGACAAAGAAAGAACCTACTGGGAATGTCAAATTTCACATAATGCTTGCTCCTCTCGTAGACTCTGGAAAACATTCAATGATATTCTCAGTCGGACAAAGACTTTGAATTCACAGCTGAATGCAGATTTATCGTTTACTGCAAATCAGTTCGTGGATTATTTGATATCTAAAGTTCGTCGTGTGAGGGATGCTACTGCTGGTTTGCAGCCGCCAGAGTTTACACCTACAGATGTTTGTCTTACAGGACTTTGACGAAGTTACGTTGGATGTTTTTTTGACGCGTCATCCTGTCTATGCCTACGAAAACCTGTGATCTCGATCCAATTCCGACTTTTATTGTGCACGACTATATTGACTGTTTACGAATTTTTTACGAAACTTTATGAATTAAGGTCTTTCTTCTGTTACCCTTCAATTCGCATTGCACTCCTTCATACCTGGCTTCTCCTCTCCAATTTCTTCTGAGTTCCTCCTCAGTTCATTTTCCTCGAGCAAGAGCCCTTAACCTTTTAAAGGGGGAATTAAATTTTTAAAGTCATCCCCCGACGGGGAATTAATTTTTGGAAAAGGCGTTTATTTGAAAACGTGAACATATACGTTATGAACTGACTATATTTCAGGCTATATAGAAGCTAGAAAGATGCAGTTTGCACCGTTGTTGAGCATTTTTATTGCTCTTTCTATCCATCCATGCCAAAAGAAAAAAATTGTGGGTAGGGACCACTCTACACCCTAAAATCGGACCCCTCCTCAACATTTTGTTCAAATTTTGATAAAAGGTCAATATCAAAACGTCTTCAGTGGTAACTCCCCAAATGTGAGCGATAGAGTTTTAGAGGAGTGTAATTGGAACAGAATAGTGCAAAAATTTTAAAGTTCGGAGCCAATTTGGGGTAATTATGAATTTTCATACCCAAGTGTCAATTGCTTGCTGAAATGACAATTACACGAACGGATTTTCAATGTGAAAAACCGAACAACTCAGTATATTTCAGGCTATATAGAAGCAAGAAAGATGTGGTTTGCACCATTGTTGAGCATTTTTATTGGTCTTTCGAACCATCCGTGCAAAAAAAAAATTTGGGGGGTAGGGTCCACTCTACACCCCAAAATCGGACCCTCCCCGACAAAAAATTTTCAAAGCTCAATTTTAAAAAATTTTCAGCGGTGACCTCCCCAACTGTGAGCGAGAGAGTTTTAGAGGAGTGTAATTGGAACAGAATAGTGCAAAAATTTTGAAGATCAGACCATATTTGGCGTAGTTATGATTTTTCTAGCCTCCGACTGAAGATTTTCTTATACATTTTCCAGCCTTGGTTGTTACACAGCCAATATCTCTTGCATATATAGTCAATAATATCGAAAACGGTGCTGCCGCCTATCGAATGGATGGTAACTGTAACAAACGGCGCGTTGGATAAATGTAAAAATCTTATGTCCGCGGTACACACTCGCTTACCTAGCGCACCGTTTATAAACGGCGAACCCGTGGAAGCGATTAAGATTTCTCTCACCCATATTTATAGCTTTCTGCCGCTCTCCCGGCTTCCTGCCCATGCTTTCCACACGGCTGGGTGTTAGCGCCCAGAGCCTGACTCCTCAGCGGCTACTGTGGCAAGATACAGCGTGAAGCTAAGTAAGTAAGTGAATGCAGCGACAAATACAGCGACAGTATGTCGCATTATTAGTTGTTGCTCCATCCTTTTTCTCTTTATCGCATAATCATTGATATTCTCGATCATACAAAGCCTTCGAATTCACAACTGAATGCGGATTTATCGTTTACTGCAAATCAGTTCGTGGATTATCTGATATCTAAAGTTCGCCGTGTGAGGGATGCTACTGCTGGTTCACTGCCGCCAGAGTTTACAACTACAGATGTTTGTCTCTAGTTAAGCCTAGGCTTAAGCAAACTGGCCTTGATAAGTCTGAAATGTCATGCTATCGCCCTATCTCAAACCTCTGTTTCTTATCTAAGGTCTTTGAGAAGGTTGTCACTCTTCAGCTGCTTCCATATCTTGAGGCTAATGACTTGCTGCCAAAATACCAGTCTGGTTTCCGTGCCTCACACTCCTCAGAAACGCTTCTCTTGCATCTTCTCTCAGATGTCTATAGGGCCATCGATCGGTCAGTAGTCACTCTTCTTGCCCTATTTGATGTCAGTGCTGCTTTTGACACGGTTGACCACGATATTCTTCTATAGCGCCTCAGTGTCTCATTTGGTGTCTCTGGTGTTCCTCTGGGCTGGTTGAAACCCTATCTATCTGAATGCCGCATGATTGCGTCGCTTGGTTCTACCTACTTCCGTGAAGTGCCAGTCACTTGTGGAGTCCCTCAGGGTTCGGTCCTTGGGCCACTTCTGTATATACTATATACTGCTGATGTTGCACGCTTGTTTGCACCTTATAATTTTAAAACACATATGTACGCTGATGATATTCAGGCCTATTCACATTCTAGCCCCACTAATGCACTGCAGATCACTCGTGAATTTGTTGAAGCCTCTGACTTACTTCGTTCATGGATGCACTCAAATAGTCTTTTACTTAATCCAGCTAAAACTCAGCTTATCTGGTTTGGTACTCGAGGTCAGCTCTCAAAAATTGATCATCTGTCTATGCAGTCTGCCTTCCCTGACCTCTCTTTCTCCGCATCTCTCCGTGATCTTAGTATAATTCTTGACTCTGAGTTAACTCTTTTACTGTGTGCGATGAACGCAGCTCGTGAACCGCCGTCTTTACTAATTCGTGCGCGATGAACGCAACTCATCATGTCAGTTTCATAGCCGTTCCTGTATTGTGCGCAACAAGAGAGACTCGTCTTATACTATAAATCGCTTTAGTATCTATCTATTCGCTAGATGACACCTGTTTATAGGTAATCCAGCTCTAATGTGCTATACATATATATATATATACATATATATATATATATATATATCTTCTTTGGACCGAAATGTCAAACCTTGGCCTGCGCCTGTAGGAAATCGCTTGAATAAAAGGACTTGCTGGGTTAGACTTGATGTATCTCCACCAAATGTGGACCGATTTTCAAACTTATTGGTTTATTTTGTTCCACTGACATCCCCGTAAAACTTTGCCGCCACCCGATTGGGGTTGCCACTGAAAAATTTTCGCTATGGAGCTTTGAAAAAAGTTTTGGGGAGGGGTGCTATTTTAGCCTGTAAAGTGGACCCTACCCCCAATTTTGTTTTTTTGGCACGGATGGTTAGAAAGAGGAGTAAAATGTCTAAACAATGGCGTATACCTCATCTTCTTAGCTCTTATATAGCCTGAGATATCGCAAATTCAAAAAAATTACACAATTTTCTCGAAATTCGTAGCCAATACTTACGCGTGGACAAAGATGTCCAGGTTAGACTTGATGTATCTCCACCAAATGTGGACTAATTTTCAAACTTATTGGTTTATTTTGTTCCACTGATTACCCCCTAAAACTTTGCCGCTCACCCGATTGGGGTTACCACTTAAAAATGTTCGCTACAGAGCTTTGGAAATTTTTTGGGGAGGGAGTGCTATTTTAGCCCATAAAGTGGACTCTACCCCCAAATTTCTTTGTTTGGCATGGATGGTTAGAAAGAGGAGAAAAAAGGCTAAACAATGGCATATACCTCATCTTCTTAGCTCTTATGTAGTCTGAGATATCACAAATTCATAAAAATTACAGTTTTCGTTTTTGAAGAACGTTTCTCGAAAAAATAATTCCCAGTACGGTGTGTGGCGTCTAAAAATTTAATCCTTGGTAAAAGGTTAACCTTTATGGATCATATTAACTCACTTTGTCGCAGTTGCTTCTATCATCTCTGCCAGCTTAGAGTGATTCAACGTACACTAGACATGCCATCTGGTTCTACTTTGATTCATGCATTTATTTGCTCAAGGCTTGACTACTGTGGTTCACTTTTTTCTGGTCTTCCATCGGTACGACTTGATAAACTCCAGATGGTTCTTCGTTCAGCAGCCAGGGTGATTGCTGGTGTCACAAGACGTGATTACATTAGTGATTATATGATGTCTGTTCTACACTGGCTGTGTTATCCTGCTCGAGTTGAGTTTCGTGTGTTGCAAGCGGTTGCACTCTCTCTTTTCGATGCCACTCCATCTTACCTTTCAGAGCTACTCCATCCTCTTAGCTCTATCCTTGGTCAGCCATGTCGTCGGTCCACAACCAATGGTCTTCTCAGTATGCCCCAAGCATGAACCTCCTTGTTCCTGAAGCGAGGTTTTGAATCAGTTGGCCCTATCCTTTGGAATGCTCTTGATGCCAGTATGCGTGGCTTGGCAACTCCTAATTCTATGGACCTTTTTTAAACGACTTAAAACTGATCTCTTTTTCAATACACAGTAATTTGCTGTGGGAGTGCTTCTGAGTGATTCTTCAGAAGAGGCGCTATACAAATATATTGTTACATTACATTACATTACAATGCTGGGAATGATAGATGGTTGCAACAAGAAGGGAAGACCACACAGAGAACAATGTGATAAGTGATTGAGGTGAAGGCAGTCTTTACAAGTTACCGGTAATTTCCCAGTGTTCTAAGCAGACAAGAATGGGGCAGTGCAAAGGTGACATCTGACATCAACAACTGACTCAACATCAAAGAATTACCCAGTCACGAATGGGGTCCCTCAAGGTTCAGTCCTCGGACCAATCCTCTTTGCATTATACCTGGTTGATCTACGCAACATAGCTCATAAGCATGATCTGCAGGCACATCTATATGCAGATGATACCCGAGTATATGGGAGTTGTCACTCAGCTCTCACCCAACAACTCCAATCACAAATTACGAACTGTGTCGCAGAAATGACAGAATAGCTGGGCTCAAATCGTCTCCAGCTCAATACTGCAAAGACAGAAATTATATGGATGGCAACCGGAAGACAGCAGCACCTGCTCCAATCCACCTTGGTCCGGATTAATGGTTATGATATCCATCGAAGCTTCTACGTCAGAAATCTCGGCATCTATATTGATAATACCGCCCACGACGAGGCAACACGTGACACGCACTGTCGCCAGCTGCCGCACCACTGCGGTTGATCCGCAGCATACGAAAATATGTCTCTCTTAATGCCCTGAAGACTTTGATCAGTGCCTTAGTTATCACTAATCTCGACTACTGGCTCTTAGTCCCCGAGCGAATAACTTTGTAAGATGGCAACCATCGTTTATCAGTGCCTGCACGACATCGGTCCCTCCTATCTCCGGCGCGAACTCCAGAGATCGGCAGACATAGACAGTAGAAGGCGTCTGCGATCTGGCTCCACTCAAGCACTCCTCGTGCCGCGCACACGCCTTGCCACTGCCGGCAACCGTGCCTCCCGGTTACCGCAGCGAAAGCCTGGAATCGTCTTCCCATCTGTATTCAAACATCAACTTCTCTGGACATATTTAAGAAGTGTCTGAAGACTTGGCTGTTCGAGATCAGCTATTCTGTTAAATCCTGACCTATATTATTCATGTAGTATGTAATGTGTTCAAGTAGTCCTTCTAGGATGATTTACCACATAAATCTTAACCTTCAATAAATAAATAAATAAAATAAATCAACAGGTGCCGAACCCATGGATATTGTTATTGATGATGATGATGATGATGATGATTATAACGACGGCGATGATGACAACTACTTTTATTGTTCATTGATAATGAAGGTGATGACAATGTTGATGAAGCTGACTAATGACCAGCAGACTCTTTCAAAACTACCATATTTTTGCGCATATAAGACCGGTGTTATACAATTTTTTACACGATTAGCTTCCTTGTTGTGTCTTATATTTGTGGGTGTTTTTTCTAAATTTTTTGGAACACTAAGAACTGGCCTCTATGTCATCATCAATAAATAAATCCAAGACTGTAAGTAGATGCAAGTAGAAACAGTAGAGGGAAATCCTGCCAATTGAAGACAATCTCTGTCATTCTCTCTCTGCCTTTCTCTCTTACTCTCTGCCAGCAGTCACATTTAAGTGAATGAGGATTGTGACTAATCAGGTTTCTGAATAAATACCGTAATTAGATAGTTAGGCAACTTATTGGTAGACATACCGTATATACTCGCGTATAAGTCGAGAAATTTATGCATAAAAATTCACTAAAAAATGCAGAGTCGACTTATCTGCGAGTCAATGCAATTTTTCAAAGAATTTTGGGAAAGAAACGCCATGCATAACGCATTGCAACGTTAGGCTATGCAGCGGAGGTATTTTATTGTCGTCGTTGGCGTTGTTGCTTCCTTCGATGCAAAATGCATAATGACTGCCATAGATGTCTGTTGACTCTTTCTACGGCCCCATTAGATTGAGGTCGGCTACGATGTTACTAAAAAAGTTGCTTCCACGGTCACTTAGGAATGCTTTTGGAGCACCATACCGACTGATTATCTGGCCCGACTTCAATGTTGACCTGGCACAATTATGCATTTAAAAAACATGTAAATCCCTAAATTTGTTGCTTCCTTCGATGCAAAATGCATAATGACTGCCATAGATGTCTGTTGACTCTTTCTACGGCCCCATTAGATTGAGGTCGGCTACGATGTTACTAAAAAAGTTGCTTCCACGGTCACTTAGGAATGCTTTTGGAGCACCATACCGACTGATTATCTGGCCCGACTTCAATGTTGACCTGGCACAATTATGCATTTAAAAAACATGTAAATCCCTAAATTTGTTGCTTCCTTCGATGCAAAATGCATAATGACTGCCATAGATGTCTGTTGACTCTTTCTACGGCCCCATTGGATTGAGGTCGGCTACGATGTTACTAAAAAAGTTGCTTCCACGGTCACTTAGGAATGCTTTTGGTGCACCATACCGACTGATTATCTGGCCCGACTTCAATGTTGACCTGACACAATTATGCATTTAAAAAACATGTAAATCCCTAAATTTTCCAAGTCGACTTATACGCGGGTCATAGCAAATTTCTTACATTTTGGCCTAAAACTGGGGTTCGACTTATCTGTGAGATCGACTTATATGCGAGTATATACGGTAATATGACAGCCCACGACGGCAGAGGGAATCCCTTCCAATTCAAGGCAATCTCTGTTTGTGCCTGTCTATGTTTGTGTCTCTCCATTTCTCTGTCTGCCTCTCTCTCTCGCTCTGTTTATATCTCCGCCGGCAGCCACATTCCACTCAAGGCTCTCTTCCTCCCTCTCTCTCAGCCGGCAGCAACATGGATATGAAAGATGATTGTAATTGGTCAGGTTACTGAATAAAGATTTAGTGTTGGATGCTTAAATTATTTATGTGGGTCTATTTTAGCATTATGACAGTCGACGGAACCCCTTCCAATTCTAGACATTCTCTTTCAATCTCTTTTTTTGTCTCTCTACCCCCTCCCCCTCTCTTTCAAGGACCGACCCACACCTCACAGCGATGAAGGGCATGGCAACGACCAAGTAGGGGATTACCTGCTAGTTCTATGCCATCAGGGGTGAAAGTGCTTGCACTGAAGTATTCCCTTGGACGTTACGCGAGGTGGACAGGCCTAGCATGAACCCTGAAAAGGGTCGGCTAACATGGGCTCCGGTGAAGACTCCGAAGAAGGAAAACTCAAAAGTCTAACCCCTACAGGACGGGTCCGTGAGTCCTGAAAGGCAACCATCCTATGAGAAGACAACTCTAAACAAATTACGTCGAGGAAGGCAAGGGTAAACCACCTCGACTATTATTCCCTTGAAGCTCCAATGATCCAATGAAATTCCGAACTGTTCACGATAACGACGTAAACGGGACTCCTCAACTAAACTCGGGAAGTGTCGCGTCCGGCAGGGAAGGTAACAAGGCCTTCTCGGTCGTCATCCAGCAAAATCCTTGTCCACAGCAGAGAAAACGAAAACAAATGAAAGAGAGTATAAAAATAGGTACTTGAAATGTAAGAACACTAAATAGACCTGGAAAATTGTACAATGTAATAAGGGAGATGAAAAAGGCTACCACGTCAATATTGGATTTAAGTGAGGTATGGTGGAAAGAAGGAAACTTTATAAGCGAAGATGTAAGAATAATACACACGAGAGCAATAGGAGGACAAGCAGGTGTAGCAATTCTTCTGGAAAAAGATGCAGCGAAGAGTGTGAAAAAATATACAGATGTTTGAAAACAGAATAATCGCTGTGACACTAAATGCAGACCCAGCGGATGTCACCATTATACAGGTATACATGCCAACTACGGCACACGAAGACGAGAAACAGAAAGAATATATGAACAACTAGATGAGATCCTGCAAAAAGTAAAAGGAACTGAATACTCAGTCATCATGGGAGACTGGAATGCAGTAGTGGGAGAAGGAAGAGAAGAAGACTGCGTAGGCAAATATGGTCTAGGAAAAAGAAATAACAGAGGTAACAGATTAGTAGAGTTTTGTAAGAACCAAAGACTGGTAATAACAAATACTTGTTTTAAACATCACATGAGGAGAAGATATACATGAATGATGCCTGGAGAGAGGGGAAGATATCAACTGGACTACATCATGGTCAAACAAAGATACAAGAATAGCATCAAAAATGCCCATACCCTACCAGGAGCAGATGCAGATACTGTCCATAGCTTGGTGATAATGAAAATAGACCTCAAACTGAAAACGATAAGAAGGAGGAAGATGAAAAAAACAATGGAACAGGGAAGCCTTGAAGAAAAAAGGGGAACAGCTGGCTATAAGAGTGGACAGCAAAGTAAAAGAACAGAACAGTGAGGGAATAACAGAAACAAGTTGGGAGAAGCTGAAAGAAATAATAAAAGAAGAGGCCAAGGAGACAATAGAAAACAAAACTGATAAAGACACTAGAAAGCCTTGGATCACAAAGGAAATGATTGAGAAAATGGATGAAAGAAGGAAATGGAAACAACAAAGGTCGGATCAGGCCAGAAAAGAATATAAAAGACTAAACAACGAACTGAGAAACACACAAAGCCCGGGAGGAATGGTGGAAACAACAATGCATAGAACTAGAAGAACTACAACGACAATGAAGACATGACTTAGTATATGACAAAGTGAAGAAACTCAGTAAGAAAGGGAAAAGAAGATCAAATTAAGCGATCAATGATAAAGATGGCATTTTATTGACGAATAAAGAAGAAGTCATGAAAAGATGGAAGCAATACATAGAAGAATTATATAACAAAGAAGGAAGACCTGAAGAAATCCCATTAGAACCACAAGAAGAAGTAGAAGATAAAGGACCTGAACTACTAAACGAAGAAATAATAAAAGCAATAAAAGAACTGAAAACCAACAAGGCTGTCAGAGTTGATGAAATACTGGCAGGAAGAAAGACAAAAGGAAGACCAAGGAGGATGCTGTTGGACTAGATCAGTGGTTCTTAACCTTTTTACGATTGTGTACCACTGATTGGCCCTGAAACAAGTAGAATCGAACGAAGTACCCCTACTAGCGTACCTTATCCAAGGACAAAAGTGTGCACTATATTGTAAATAATTATAAACTGCAACAAACATCTGTCACAGATTTTGCACATGCCAGAAAGTAGGATCTTTCTTTAGAATTTCTAATCTAGTACAAAAATTTGTATAGTATACAGGGTAAATTAAAAGTCTTTAAGCAGACTATTTCAGGATTATTTAGTACCCCCACAACGGCCTTCAAGTACCCCCAAGGGGTACGAGTACCCCCGGTTAAGAACCACTGGACTAGATGATGAAAACAGATACACAGCGTCACAAGACCTATGCAGAAATCACTGAAGAAGCAAGATGCAGAGAGGAATGGAAACTGGAGTCATGAACCTGTCCTAGGACAGAGAATGTGATGATGATGATACCCCTCCCTCTATGTTTGTCTCTCAGTCTGCAGCCACATTCAGCTCAAGCCTCTCTCTCTCAGCTCTGTCTGTCTCTCAGCCGGTAGCCACACATAGATGAAAGAGGGTTGTAATTAGGCAGGTTACTGAATAGAGATTTAGTATTACAGTAGATGTTTAAATGATTGATGCAGGCCTATTTTAGCATTATGACAGTCTATGGCCAGCTAACGGCCAGCGCCGTTGTTCAACTCATCCCAGCACTGATTCTAACCAGGATCGACTACTGCAACAGCGTACTACTTGGACTCCCAGACCACCAGTTCAACCGTCTACAGTCTGTGATCAACCTCTCTGCACGATGTGCCCTAAGTTGTCACTGGAACGAACATGTGACTCCGCTCTTGAAAGACCAACTCCACTGGCTGCGTATCAAAGAGAGGTTAGTGTTCAAGCGCTGTTGGCTCACCTATCGAGCTCTATATGACTCCAACTGCCCCTGCTACCTGGCCACCATGGTGAATAGATCTACGGAGGTCGAATGGCGGGCTAAGCTTAGGTCCAGCAAGCGGAATCAGCTACTCATGCCTGCACCATCTGCAACTCCTTTATTTGGCAAGAGATCTTTCACACGGGGAAACCCGATCCTGTGGAACTCTCTGCCCGACAGTGTGACCAATGCAAATGCTGCCGCGACGTTTATGACCAACTGAAAAACACATTTATTTAAGCTCAGTTACAAGTAATAGCTGCCAAAGCACCCTAGTTTTGTGCCATAAGCTCGCCTACGGCGCTATAGTCAATTGTCTGAAAATAATAATAATAATGATAATAATAATAATATGGAACCCCTTCCAATTCAAGGCAATCTCCCAACCTCCCTCGCCTCTTCCTCCTCTCTCCTCTCTCCTACCTCTCGCTCTCTGTGGGCAGCCACGTTGAGGTGAGATAGGATTTTAATTAACTAGGTTACTGAATAGAAACTTATTATTTGACTCTCTTGGTGCGTCTTATGTATGGGGGCATCTCCTCCATGATTTTTTAAACACAAATCAAAACCCATATCTTATAATCTGGTGCGTCTTATACTTGGGTATGTCTTATATGCGTGAAAATACGGTACAGCTGAATAATTGTCTAAATAAATAAATAAATGTTCTAAATTACATGTAAATGTGTTTCTTTTGACATTTGCACAATGATCTCTTGATAATTCTGTGAAATCATCAAAAGTAGGGTATATGATTTCTTAAAATTCATATGTTGCATTGCATGTTCTTTGGTTATCTAGTTCCAAAATCCAGCTGTGATTCTCCAGTGGACATTGAAAATGGCAATTGGCTCATTAAATCTTTATATTCAGATTTCCGGATTGGTGTCACAGTTTTATATGAATGTGATGAAGGATATAAAGCTGTTGGAGCCACTGAAATAGTGTGCCAGGCACCTGGATACTGGTCAGACTACAGTCCACAATGTCTTCCTCTAGGTTTTGTATGAGTTTTTTAAAAGTCCTATTAAGTTTTTAAAAACCCTTTTGTTATAAGTGACCAGTCAGACTCGTCATGGAAACCGCTCAGACAGCGCACATGGCAAGTAAGACCCGTCATTTAATTTATATGTATGGTTTCGCATGATTTCCACGTATTGCGATTAGACTGCTGTGTATGGGAATCGAAAGTGTCTTTGTTTGCCAAATGGCATCACATGCGATTAGTACATGATATTTATGGCAGGTACTCAAGAATAACATTGTACTTGGGATACAGCAGAAAGAGCAGGCTAACATTTCTAGGTAAAAATTAGTTATTTATGAGAACAGTATGTTGTAATTTATTTTTATTTTTATTTGTACTGCCATACAGTGCATCTGTTATGGAACCACACAGGTGAGAGTAGTTTCAGTAGGCCTATGTGCTTTCCTACCTGCAGTATGCATGACATTTGTATGAACCAAGGAGATCTTTTCATATAAACCGTGAACTTTTAGTTTAGCATGCAATTTATAGAATATATTTCAGCAGTATAGTTTATTCCAGTACTTCCCAAACTTTTTCCAGTCACAGCACACTATCCAAGAAGCATACAGTCAATGGCACACTGCAGCTGAAATGCACACATTCATTTTCAATGGTGCATTGTATAGGCCTACTAGTACTATATATTATACTTTAGTTTAGTATACAGCAGTGATTCTCAAGCTCTTCAAGTTGGGGGCAAAATCTACTATTCTCGGTACTTAAGCGGGCAAGCACGTTATAAAATTTTAAATGTCTATCAATTTTTATAAAATAAAGACAAATTGTGAGACTTAATCATATGTAATATCTAAATATCAGATATAAATTTGTTAGATAATTTTAAATTAGTTTTGAAAACTGCTATTGATTAATCATTAAATTTTAATAAGTTTACAAAACTTTAAAATTGTAACTGTTCTTAACTTCCAGTTATTGAAGATTAGATGCCAGTTTTTCAATGTCTGGACACAGATCTGTGGTACCCAAAGTCACAAGCGCAGCTAGGTTACTGTCAGTTAGTCTAGAACGTTGCTTGTTTTTGATAATTGTCATCATGAAAATAACTGCTCACATCACGAGTTTATTTGGCGCTATTTATAATATCGAGCATAACAAACACAGAGTTAAATACCGAACGCAGTTCGAGCATTAGTGCAACTTTTATCTTTTATTCCACTTATTATTTATTTTGTAATTTATTTAATTTTTTAAAATTACTAAAAGGACTTGTGGGCAACTTAGAAAGAGCTGGCGGGCAAAAATTTGCCCGCGGGCAGTGCTTTGGTAACCACTGGCATACAGTATAATATTGACTAGCTTAACATTCTTCATAAGTACTTATTTTCTTTGCAATCAGTATCACTACTTGATGCTTGAACTTCATCGAAGAGATATAATTCAACATATAATTAGAAATTAATACAGTACCATTATTATTATTATTATTATTATTTTACTATTTTCCAATATTTTTGACACGGCACACTTCTACTGCTGCTGCGGCACTGTTGTGTGCTATGGCACACAAGTTGGAAGCACTGGTTTATTCGAATAAATACAGTAATTGAAGCAAACACAGAGTTTCATGTATTGCATTATAACTAAAAGCAGCCTATTCTCCAACTAGTGCTAGAGAATAGGCTGATTCTTCTGACCTTGGTCTTTGCTTGCTGGCGTTATATAGATCTATTCTCACCTATCCAACAAGGCCATTTGTTCTATGGAAATTTCATTGCCTTCTGTATATAATTAGTAGTGCCACATATGCGTGCAGCAGACTGTATAGACTGTGCAGAAGTGCCTCGTTATGCTACTTTATGCATATAGCATCATGTATGGCATTAAAACACTGTCGCAGCAAAAGGGTTAAACATTTCGCTTAGTTTAAAAACTAGATGAGATTTCTGATGTTTTAATCATAATTATCCTTAAGTTTTAAAATTACTTTTATATGCTGTGTGTATTTTTCTTCTGGTACTTTTGCTTGCCATTGGCTTTTGAATTTTCCTGCCACGTGTGAGATGCTGTTGCAAGTGCTTGTAATTAAACTGTCAGCTTGTTTTTTATATGTAGTGCAGTCATATGTTTTATAAAATTTTGGTCTTTATCATACAGTTGCTGGAACTATAGATATAGGCAAATGCTGTACATATCAGGCACACATAATGACTGGTGACTGATTTTTTCAAACATATCACCTATTTGACTGTGACACACACACAGACACACACACACACTTATTATATATAAAGATATACAGATATCTATATATATAATTCTCGATATCGCCCGTCCGTCCGTCCATAACACGGCAGATATTGCAAGATGCTGTTGTCATTGACAACCAAATATTGTTTAATCAAAACTGTATTATAATCAACGGAGCGTTTATCGGGGCGTCTTAATTGCAGCAAACCCCGTCCGCCTTCCCTCACCCCATCCCTCTCCCAATCGCCCAGGCCCCAACCCATTTCCGCCTGGCCCCAAACCCCCTTTCCCCTTCCCATTCCCCATCCCACTTCCCTCTCCCCATCCCCCTCCCAATCGCCCCGGCCCCAACCCATTCCTGCCTCAAACCCCTGTTCCTCTTCCCTCTCTCCAACCCTTTTTCTCTCCCCATCCCCTCTCCCAATCGCCCTGGCCCCAACCCATTCTGACCCGGCCCCAAACCCCCGCTCCTCTTCCCTCTCCCCATTCCTTTTCCCTCTCCCCATCCCTCTCCCAATCGCCCTGGCCCCAACCCATTCCGGCCCTGGCCCCAAGCCCCCCGTTCCCCTTCCCTCTTCCCATCCCTTTTCTCTCTCCCCATCCCTCTCCCAATCGGCCCAGCCCATTCCGGCCCCAACCCATTTCCGCCCCGGCCCCAAACCCCCATTCCCCTTCCCTCTCCCCATCCCCTTCCCTCTCCCCATTTATTTATTTATTTCAAGACAATTTCTATAGCGCCGTGCACTAGGTTAAGGCCTACGACAAGGTCGCTGCACACATATAGTCAACCATAACCTAAACTAAAAGGTCGTCTTTAGTTCTCTCAGGAACAGTCCAGCAGAGTTGGCCTCAGTCACTGCAGTCGGCAAGGCATTCCAAAGCAATGGGTTCCCGAGAGAAGGACCTGTCTCGAACCGGAGTCTGTGACGGAGGCGGAGCGAGCAGTAGGACACGATGGCGGAGCGGAAGTGCCGACCTCCGTGCATTCGATGTTGATCTTAGGACCAGCTCAGCCAGGTACTGTGGACAGTGCGGGTCATTTAACGCTCGGAAGGTGAGCCAGCAGCGCTTATGGATAATGCGCTCCGGGCTCGAAGCCAGTGCAGCTGATCACGCAGTAGGGGGTCACATGGGCTCCCAGAGGCTGCTGAAGGCGACCCGAGCAGCTGTATTGAGCACGGATTGCAGACGATTCAACTTTCCATCGGGGAGGCCCAGCAACACGCTGTTGCAATAGTCCAGCCTGGGCAGAACAAGGAATCGATAGTGGGCGCTGTATGCTGCTGCCCGCAGGTGTTTGTGCCTGCTGTTGTTTGTTGACATTCGAGTTAGTTTTCTCGGTTTTTGTGGGAAATACGGCTGTCTAGTGCTTACCTATAGCGCTGTGCTGAGTCGTGAGCTTGGAATTCTTATTCTGTTGAGCGGTTATCGTCAGTTCGGCGGTTGAACTTGCCTGTACAGGTGGGCGTTTTCGCCATATTCGTTACATCGTTACTCGCTAGATGGCCGTGGTCTGTCTGATTATTTCTAACTTTCTCGACTTCGCTTCTGGATGTAAGTGACTGAGTCGGCCACGGGATGATGGAAACTCATTTTTACACGCGTTCTGAGCTTCTCGAACTCCGAAATAGACCATTAGGGTGCCTATCGGCACTCGTGCGACGTCGGATGGATAAACTCTATCACTCTTCTCCACACTGGAGGAGGATCGGGCGGGGGCGTAGAGCCGGCCAGAGGATTCGGAGAGCGATTCCAGTCAGATCGGTTCAGCAGCATCCGCGTAACTTGATCACCACCCGTCCTGTACTGACCTGCCAACCGAGGCTGCAGCTGATCTACCCGAGATTGGAGCGCCATACTGGCCCGTCGGAAAGGAAGCTTCGAGTCGGGTTGTTGAATATTCGATCCAGACGCAACAAATGCGAGAACGCCCCTGACCTCTTTGATGAGTACCGGCTCAATGTGCTGGCACTGACTGAATCTTGGCATGAGGACTCGGATAGTGTTGCTTTAAAGAGACTCCGCAGCATGGGACTAAATGTTATCGAACAGGCACGTATTATTCCGGATCAGTCTCGTCTCGACAATGCCTATTTCACAAATCATGGAGGTATTGCGATCGTCTCGAAGCCGGGACTTGCGTCGCCAAGTTGGATATTAAACAAAGACCAACAACTTTCGAGCTACTGTGCTGTAGAATTAGTGGCGGTCACTTTCGCCGTTCATAATTGCGGTCATCTATCGGCGGGTTCACAGCACGTTTCTGAGCAATTCTTTTCTGAAATGGCTAAATTACTCGAATCGCTAGCCACCTTTAACTGTCCGACATGGATAGTCGGTGATCTCAATATACACCTGGAGCGACCAACGGACAACGACAGTCGGAAGTTGGCCCAGCTCTTGAATGTATTTAAATTGAAACAACTTGTTCGTGAGCCTACCCATGTCCAGGGCGGGCTGTTAGATGCGATCATAGCACCTGGCGATGGTGAACGCATAGCGTTGCAGTGGCGAAGTCGGGCTCTCTGATCATAAATTGATCCATTGGTCGATTGCAGCGGCTCGACCTCGCCGAGTACATGGCGTTACAGCGCAGGCGCTGGTCGTCTTTAATCGTGAACAGTTTATTGAGCGACTGGAGACATCCCGTACTCTGCCGACCTACTGACTTTGAAGAGAGACGCGTCTGCAACTGAACTTGCGGACCGATATCAATCGGTCATAACGACTATACTGGGCGATCTTGCACGGAGACTCAGATGTCTATGCGGATACGTCCTCACCGTCCATACTATGATCATGAGTGTAGGCAAGCTCGCCGCACCGCCAGACGTCTGGAGAGGAATTTCCGTAAATGGAAAAAGAAGGGGTCGGTCAAAGAGGCTGAAGCATTCAATTCTTGGCGGGTAGCTCTTCAAGCGAGTAGACGGCGGCTGTGAGGTCGAAGGGCCGACAATACTGGAGGGAGAGCTTGAGTCTTCCAAACTTGACTCAAAGCGGACGTGGAGAAACTTGGACAAGCTCCTTGGAAATGCCGACAATGACTCTCGCCCGCCTTCCAGTTTCTCGGCTGAAGACTTTCACCAGCACCTCGATGATAAAATTAACGCTATCAGGCAGAAGGCGTCGAATGCCCGACCTGCTGAGTACACCTTGTACACAGGGTCTTCCCTAAATGAGTTCTCTGCTTTGTCTACGGAGGAAGTCGTGGCGATCTTCCGATCACTACCGAATAAGCAGTGCAAACTCGACCCACTTCGGTGTGGCTGCTGAAGGGCGTTGTTGAAGCGTTGTCTCCATTCCTTGCGACGCTCCTGTCAACTTCTTTACGAACTGGTGAATTTCCGCCGTCGTGGAAGCATGCGGTTGTGTATCCGCATCTTAAGCGACCTGGCTCTGATCCTGCCGAAGTAGCTAACTACCGTCGGTCGAATCTTCCTTTCCTATCGAAAGTGTTGGAAAGAGTCGTAAATAGTCAAGTGGTTAGATACCTGGTGTCGAACAGTCTTATGCGAGGAACAGTCAGCTTACAGGCGGGGCCACTCCCACGAAACCGCCATACTTGATTTCGCGACATCGTCGGCGCGCCCGTAGCGAATGGGCAGTTAGCCCTGCTCTGCCTACTCGATCTCTCGGCTGCGTTCGACACTGTGGATTATGACATCATCATCCGCCGTCTTGAACTCACATACGGCATCAATGATACTGTTCTTGTCTGGCTGCGTGACTACCTTACTGGTAGGTCGCAGTCAGTCTGCTGGAGATGGCCACATGTCTGACCCTCGCCAGGTTCTGTGCGGCGTGCCCCAGGGGTCTGTACTCGGTCCCCTGCTGTTTGTCCTCTCGTTGCAGACATTGGCCAAATTATCAAGTCGTGTGGTCTCGAAGCGCACTCCTCGCCCGGCGGCGTCCAGATGTATTCCTTCTGCCTTCGAAGGACACAGAGCGGCTTCGAGCTCGCATCAGCGACTGTATTATTAAGATCAAGCAATGGACTGTTTCTAACCGTCTCGCCTTAAATCCCTCCAAGACGGAGATACTGTGGATTGCGACCCTAGAAAAAGAATCATCTGATCAACCACGCGCCCGTTCTTAATTGATGGGGTATATATTACCCCATCCACTGAAATGCGCCTCCTGGGAGTGTTAATCGGCGAATCGTTAACGTTTAATGGCCACATAAGTAATGTGTCTCGAGCCTGCTACTGTCAGCTCCGGCGGATTAGAGATTCGTCGCCACCTGCCGACCTCATCAGTGATCGTTTTGGTCCGTGCATTCGTCCTCTCAAGGGTCGATTACGGCAATGGCATTCTTCTTGGCCTTCCTGCTAGCCAGCTTGACCGTCTACAGATGGTACTGAATGCCTCTGCCGAATGATCTTCGAGCTAGATGGACTGATCATCTCACCCCTCTGCTGAAAGACAGGCTTCATTGGCTCGCATTCCAGAGCGTATAACCTATAAGCGATGTTGGCTAACATCTCGAGCTTTGTATGATCCTACTTTCCCGGCTACCTCGCTGAACTAATTCATAGACCTTCGCCTACTGACCGTCGTCATCAGCTCCGATCTGGTCACAGTGTTAAGCTGCTTGTTCCCCCTCCCGCCAAGACCGTGCAACTTGGCGAGAGGTCCGTTACGCCTGGGAACCCTATCCTCTGGAACGCCCTACCTAACAACGTGTCCATGGAAACTAACCTCGAATTGTTTGCTAAGAAACTTAAGACGCACTTGTTTGATGTATCGTATAAGTGCAGAATGTAAAGTGCTCTTGACTTTGGCATTCAGCTATGTTTATTGCGCTATATAAATTGACGTTTTAACATAACATAACATAACAAGGGCGCGCACAAGGTGCACTACCCCGCTGATCGGAAGATGCCGGCGCACTGACCTAATCCTCCGTAGGTGGTAGTAGCAGCCGCGGACAATATTACCGATATGTTCCTCGAACGACAACGTCTCATCGAGTAGTACTCCCAGGAGTCGTAGGCACTTTGAGGGGACGACGGTCACATCACCCAGTGTGCACGGTGAATGGCTCAGGAGATGCTTCCTCCTGGAGGTGCACATCCACAGGAACTCGGTCTTGGCCGGGTTAAGGGCCAAGCGGTTCTCCTCCGTCCACATGATGATCGCCATGATGCAATCGAGGAAGCAAAGTTTAAGTCTTTCCATGTCGGCAGGCAGACAGGAAGAATACAGTTGCACGTCATCCGCATAGCCGTGCATGGTCAGTCCGAACGGGATAGCGATTTTCATCAAACCCGCTATGAAGAGAATGAACAGCAGAGGGCGAGAACCGACCCCTGCGGAACACCATACTGAACAATTCGCTTTTCTGACGTTTGACGCCGCACCGGACGATTGCGTCCTATCACTGAGGTAGCTCGAACCAGCTGAGGACCCGACCCTGAGGCCATATGAATTCTCCAGCCGCTGGATAAGAATCTGGTGATCCACCGTATCAAACGCAGCGGAGAGGTCAAGAAGGCAGAGGAGAGCCACCCTGTCATTCGCAACCGCATCCACAACGTCATTGAATATCCTCAGCACGGCTGTTTCAGTGGAATGCCCACGGCGATACGCTGATTGATCACGAGGCATCAGTCCGTTAGCGTCTAAAAATTCGATCAGCCGCTTGCTGACAATCCTCTCCAGAAGCTTGGAAAGGAATGGCAGGTTTGACACTGGTCGGTAGTTTGACGTTTCTTGAGGGTCAAGTCCTGGCTGTTTCAGTAGTGGCGTGACCGTTGCATGTTTCCACTTCGACGGAACTTCGCAAGTCTCTCTCCCATCCCTCTCCCAATCGCCCAGGCCCCAACCCATACCCGCCCCGCCCTGCCCGACAGGCCCAAAACTCCCGTTCTCTTCTCTCTCCCCACCCCTCTCCCAACCTCCGTACCTCTCTCCATCCCTCGCCCAATCGCCCCGACCCCAACCCATCACCGCTCCACCCTACCCCACCGGCCCCAAACCCCGTTCCTAAACCTACACAACGCTGCTCCGAAAAACCGTACAACCCACTTTCCTCCTCCCAAACCTCCCTTCCCTCTCCCAATGCCCTGCCCCCCATTATATATATATATATATATTTATTCCTTCCTAGCCTCAATACCTATTTTTTTAAATTTTACCCCTCAAGTGGGGATTAAATTTTCAGACACCGTCACCGTACTGGGGATTTAATTTTTGGAAAAGCGTTCTTCAGAAATGATTGCTGTAACGTTTTAAATTTGTTATATCTCTGGCTTTATAGGAGCTAAAAAGATGAGGTTTGCACCATTGTTTATTCCTCTTTCTAACCGTCTGTGCAAAACAAAAAAATTTGGGGTAGAGTCCACTTTACGGCCTAAAATATCACCCTCTCCCCCCAAAATTTTTTAAAGCCCCTAGCAAAATATTTTCAGCGGTAACCCCACTTTGGTCAGCGGCAAAGTTGTAAAGGGATGTCAGAGGAACAAAATAAACCAAAAAGTGAAAATCGGTTGACATCTGGCAAAGATCTATCAGTTCTAACCCGATGACCCCAATGTTTGAACATAAGTATTATCGGTGAATTTCGCGAAAGTTTTGAATTCTGAGAAAGTTTCCAAATTTTTTGAATTTGCTCTATCTCAGGCTATAAAAGAGCTAAGAAGATGAGGTTTGCACCATTGTTTAGCTTTTTTATTCCTCTTTCTAACCCTCCGTGCAAAACAAAAAATGTCCAGCGTTCAAGAGGTTTGCGACAATCAAGTGAAAATGGGTAGCAGGCTGTTGCTTGGCGTGCAAAAGCAGCACAGCAAACAAGAGAATCAGGCACTGCATGTCGTTCGACACTGCCAAATCAGTGCACTTACCTTGACTATCAAGTTTCAGAAAATTCATGTGAATGGGCGTTAACTCGGTTGAAAGAAACCTGGAAAAGGCGGCCAGTTAGGGAAATTAATTGCGCAAAATCCTATTGCATTTGCACAAAATCGGGTGGTAAAACAGCCAATCTTCCCCGTCGTTTTTGACGGGTAAACACCTAGTATATAATATATGGCATTGATTAATTTAACCCGTGCATTAGTGTTGTACCTGACGGAATTTTGTGGCACACAATCCAATCAGTGGTCCTAGATTCCTTGACTATCAGAAGGCAGCAGGTGAGAGACAGAAATTTAAAGCATTTTAATAGGCATTGTCTGATTTTACTTAAGTGTCATCCGTGGCATTGGATATTATCAGTTCATGGTGTCGGCATATACCTGGACTTGGTATATTTAAAAGAACTGACTCGTGATGCTTAACAATAGAATGGCGGTATGTGACAATTGACACAAATGATGATGTCATTGTCTCATTGCCATGTAATTACTTGCAAGAAAAATCCTGGAATATCTCAAGGCTGAACTGCAGTGGACAGCAGATCTTGAGGGCCGACAGCGCTTGAGGTCAGCCTCTACTAAAACGCTACATGTCCTACGTACACACCTCACCTCAGTAGGTAATTGTAGCTTTCATACTAGAAACCTGAGTAGGCAGATGCACACATCTGTAAAGAACACGTATAATTACCGGTTGATCACAGTGACACAGGACAGAAAGGAAAGGAACTTGCAATGAGCAAAGCACTGGAGAAAAATTTAATTTGTGGGAATGAAATCTACATGATTGCTTTAGATATATTAGATTGATTGCATTACATACATGCTTTAAATCATATACAATATATCTGAAAATGTAAGGAAAATGTGCTATATAAATGTTGCAAAGCTACAGCAGCAATAATGACCTGTTTTAGGCATTGGCATTTTTGAGTTAACTGTTTAGTTTTTCACTGATTCCCATGGCTCTTATTCTACAGGTCTACCATTGACCTTCTCAGAAAATGCTTACCGTATTTTCTCGCATATAAGACGTAGCTTATATGCATTTTTACACAATTAGCCCCCTTGGTGCGTCTTATACTCAGGTGTGTTTTATCAAAATTTGTTGGAACATGAATAACTGCCATCTAAGTCGTCATCAATAAATAAATCCAAGACTGCAGTAGATGCAAGTAGAATTGGTGGAGGGAAATCCTTCCAATTCAAGGCAATCTCTGTGGCTGTCAGTATCTGTCTGTCTGTCTCTGTCTCTCTCTCTCTGTCTCTCTGTCTGTCTGTCTCTCTCTCTCTCTCTCTCTCTCTCTCTCTCTCTCTCTCTCTCTCTCTCTCTCTGCCGGCAGTGACATTTAAGTGAATGAGGGTTGTGATTAATCAGAATTCTGAATAGATTTCACAATAGACAGTTAAGCATCTTATGTGTAGACATTATATGACGGTTGTTGACAGTGGAGGGAAGCCCTTCCAATTCAAGGTTATCTCTACCTCTGTCTGACTGTCTTTGTGTCTCTCCCTCTGTCTGTATGTCTCTCAGCCGGCAGCAACATGGAAATGAAAGATGATTGTAATTCATCAGATTACTGAATAAAGATTTAGTGTTGGATGATTAAGTTATTGATGTAGGTCTATTTTAACATGATGACAGTTGATGGAACCCTTCCAATTCAAGGCAATCTCTTCTACTGTCTCCTCTTTCTCTCTCTTCTCTCCTATCTTTTGCTCTCTATGGGCAGCCACATTCAGATGAGATAGGATTGAAATTAACCAGGTAACTGAATAGAGACTCAGTATTTGACTCATTTGGTGCGTCTTAGATATGGGTGCGTCTTATCCATAATTTTGTAAACACAAATCATCAAAACCCAAGTCTTATATGCGGGTGTGTCTTATATGCCCAAAAATACTGTATACTGTAATGTTTGTATTTACTGAACATTTTCTGTTCTCCAAAATTTGAGACGACCAACGATCTGTTTATCCAGAATTGCATCTTGCAATTTTATAATTATGGCTAAAGCAGTATCTCTATTGAATTTCCCTATTGTTTTAATTTTTTACATTGGTGTAAAGTGTTATGGAGAAAATATTTCTAATTTAAAGTTTGCAGATGATGTCACCTTGCTTGCAGAATCCAGGAAAGATCTACAAAAACTGACAGACTAAGTCAATATCACGAGCCAAAGATTCGGCCTTACGATAAATGCAGCAAAAACTAAAACCATGGTGGTCAGCACAACAGGAGAAAAGAAGATGCGATTAACTCTAGAAAGTACAGAAATTGAACCGGTCAAAAGCTTTACATATGTATGAGGACAAATAACAAGCAATGGAAGCCACCAAGAAGACATCAAACAGAAAGTAGCAAAAGGATTACAAACAATGTAAAGACTGAAACGCATCTGGTATTCTAAAGAAATTAAAATAAGCACCAAAGTCCAAATCTATAATACCGTTGTCATTTCACAAATACTATATGGATATGAAACCTGGGTCACAAAAAGAGAAGGTTAAAAAAGACTACTTGTTGCAGAAATCTGCTGCCTAAGAAGAATTCTTGGAGTTAGCAGACTTCAAAAACTTAGAAATGAAGATATACGACAGTGGATTGGGCTAAAGAATACCATCATGGACAAACTCAGAAAAAGGAGGCTTACATGGTATGGGCATGTAAACAGGATGGAAGACTTGAGACTTCCCAAAAAAGCACTCTACACATACAAGGAAGGTAAAAAAGGAAGAGGCAGACCCAGAAAAAAATGGATAGACAACATAAAAGAAGATTTTAACCCGTCAAACGGGCGCGACGTATCCCATACGTCCACCGTTATCTTACCGTATTCGGGCGCGACGTATCCCATGCATCCAGTCACTTTCGTAGTGGTTCCTGTGCCGGGCGCGACGTATCTGATACGTCTTATGCTATCAATCGCTTAATTATCTATCCATTCGATAGATGTCACCTATTTTTTAGCTAGATTTGCTCTAGTTGAAAAGAAATATATGGTCTTTAAACCGAGGGGATCAGTAATTGGGACAAGTCTAGTAGAAAACTACGAGTTTCGGCTGAAGATCTTCGGCGTTTGTGGTCCGATTTTCAAAATTTCTGATTTATTTTGTTCCTCCTACATCTTCCTACAAGTTTGCCGCTCACCCGATTGGGGTTACCGCTGAAATATTTTCACTACGGAGCTTTGAAATTTTTTTTTGAGAGGGGGTGCTATTTTAGGCCTTAGAGTGGACCCGACCCCCAAATTTCTTTGTTTTGCACGGATGGTTAGAAAGAGGAGTAAAAAGGCTAAACAATGGCATATATCTCATCTTCTTAGCTCTTACATAGCCTGAGATATCGCAAATTCAAAAAAATTACACAGTTTTCTCAAAATTCGTAACCAATACTTAGGTGTTGACACAGGTGTCCAGGTTAGACTTCAGGTATCTTCACCAAATGTTGACCGATTTTCAAAGTTTTTGGTTAATTTTGTTCCACTGACATCCATCTACAACATTGCCGCTCATCCGATGGGGTTCACCACTGAAAAACTTTTGCTACGGAGCTTTGAACATTTTGAGGGGCGGGGGTGCTATTTTTGCCCGTAGAGTGGACCCTACCCCGAAATTTCTTTGTTCTGCACGGATGGATAGAAAGAGGAGTAAAAAGGCTAAACAATGACGTATATACTTCATCTTCTTAGCTCTTATATAGCCTGAGATATCGCAAATTTAAAAAAATTACAGTTATCATTTTGGAATAACGTTTTTTTCAAAAATTAATTCCCCGGTACAGTTACGGTGTCTAAAAAATTTAATCCCCGGCTGAAGGGTTAAAGAAAGACAACTGACAATTGCAGAAGGAGGAAAATTAACATTTGACAAAAAGGCCTGGAAATGTTTTCTGATTTGCCACTAATGAGTTGGTAGCAGTGATGGGCAAAAGTTAACTAAAAATTAGTTAACTTTTAGTTAAACTACTTTTTTTTAGTTGCATCAAAAGTTAAACTGGTTGGGTAAAACTTTAGTTAAGGCATTAGTTAAACTGAAATTTTTTTAGTTAACTGGCAAATAGTTAAACTGGAGTTATTGAGATTCTATGCCACTTTCAGCACAGGCTAAGTCACGCGTAGGCTCTACTTTTTCATGTCAACCGCATAATTACCTGTTTCAATTATGAATTATTATTATTATTATTATATTTATTGTTAACATTGTGCTATATGAAATTATAATTGTAAATCGTGTTCGTTGCAGCTTGTAGCCTAGTTTTACTAGCTCAGTAGCTCATGTCAAAGTTAAAAAGTTAAAGTCATAAGTTAAACTGCTTTTAATTAGTTATCAGTTAAAGTTAAACTACTACAGTGAAAAGTTAGTTACTTAAAAAGTTAAACTGCTTGATTTCCAAAAAAGTTTTGTTAAAGTTTAACTTTAAAAAATTAGTTAGTGCCCATCACTGGTTGGTAGAGAGCAATGATGATGATGATGATGATGATGATGATGATGATGATGATGATGATGATGATGATGATGATGATGATAATGATGATTGTTTTAATTGGCAATTGACTGGCTTTTTGCTACTGTTATCTTCAATAACCTTAGGGTATTCAGAATTCTCTTGGGGAAAAAATAATTTTTTTATTATCAACTTGCATAGGGTATTCAGAATTCTCTTGGGGAAAAAATAATTTTTTTATTATCAACTTGCATAAGGTTGTTAAAACCTCTGGTTCTAAAGGACCGGTTAACCGTTCATAAAAGACAGGTTAACTGTTCTTTAGCAGCAGCCTAGTGTTGTGCCTACATCAAAGCACTTTAATGTTGCCGGCCCTGGGGCCAGTGTCCTGCGCGGCTACTTCAAAGCACTTTCTTTGATGTTGCTGGTGTTGGAGCCGGCATCCGGTGCAGCTATATCAAAGCACTTTGATGATGTCCGACTGCATCAAAGCGCTTTGATGTTGCCAGCGCCTATGCCGGCGTCCTGCGGCCTACATCAAAGTGTTTTTATGTTTTCAAATTGAAATTACAGTTAACCGGTCAAGGTTAAAAGGACCGTTCCTTGCTCTTAGGACCAGTTAACTGTTAAAAACCTTAAACTCGCATACCCTCTAAATTTGTTCCATTTGACATTGTGAATAACTAGAGCAAATTATTTTGTTATAGAACAATGTTGAGTGACAGCTCAGTCATCAAAGTTTAAAACTACACTATTTTTAATTAAAATCAAGATCAAGAACAGCTTTTAATAATAGTCAGTCTGATTAGCTGTGGATTCTCTATGAAACACAATAAGCAGTAACAAATTATGTTAAAACAGTGTTACAGCAGTACTTAAAATTTGTTAACCTCTTTAGTTTAGCATCCTTTTAAATTATGAACGCTGTTCCCATGCAGCCATTTATTTTTGGAAAAGACATTCTTCAAAACTGAACAGATTTGGAGTCAAGGCCACAACTTTTGAGGCCAAGGTCTTGCTATGCAAGGCCAAGGGCGTCAGGTCTTAGGTCGAGGTTAAGACCGAGGACCTCACATGTAGGCCTTTACACTACAAAGTTTGATTTTTGACAGTTGTTAAAGACAAATTATAGACTGAGACACCCAAGTTGGTATGCTGTGGTGAACTGGCAAAGGATATACCTGGCATTTCAACATATAAGCAAAATCTAAATCTTTGAAAGTGACAAATATCTGTCCAAAGTATATTGACAAAAATGCTAAAAAGTCTATATATTATCAACATCAACAGAACACAAAATGCCACTTTCGGTTATGCTATTACTAGCATAAATTTGATAAGATTTTCAAGAAAAAGTTAAATGTTATGGCCATTCACACTAAATGTGCTTGTTGCATTTCAGAAATACTAAACAACAGGGGTTAAACGGAAGTCATGATTAATAAATAAGCAAGGAGACTAGACTATGTGTTCAGGTATTATTTGTCTCCTTGATAATGTAAGAGGGCTGAGGTACACTTCAAGCTAATAGTCCAACAGTGTGAATGCATGATTTTCTTGTTTAATTCCATGGTGTGAGGTCTTGACCCCTAGTACAAGGCCAAGAACTTTACTCTCAAGGCCATGAACATCAGGTCTGAAACCAATGTCAAGGACTTGTATCCTGAGGTCAAGGCCAAGGACAGCATCACTTGGCCTTGAGGAACCTCGAGGCCAAGGCCACGACCTCGAGGACTCCAAGTCTGAAACTGAATACTATAATTTTTTTTAAATGTACAATATCTCAGGCAATATGAAAGCTACGAAGGTGAGGTATACACCATTGTTTAGCTTTTTTATTGCTATTTCTAACCATCCATTCTGATAAACTTTAAGGGTAAGGTTCACCCTACTGCCTAAAATAGCACCTTTTCCTCAAAAAATTTTCAACCCTCACTGTCAAAATTGTTTACCCTATTTGGGTGAGTGGCAGAGTTGTAGGAGAGTGTCAGTGAAACAAAATAATCAAAAAGTTTTAAAATTGGATCACTTTTGGTTGAAGTATATTACTTCTAACCCAAACGCCCCTCTGGCACTTTGTAAAAGCCCGTGTGCCTATTAGACTAGGATCAAAATCACAAAGATACCCCACAGAAATATGCAATAAATGCTGCTACCTATTGAATATATACATATCTAAAGGTTATTTGCATTATGACAGGTTAAGGCGTCATAGCCGTTTAACGGAAGTTAACGCTTGATGCCTATAGACGTCAAGGCCAGTAAAGGGATTAAAAGTTTCAAAGGTTTCTAATTTTCACAAAAGTTCTTCTATAATGGTGTGAAATCTGCTTTCAATGATGCTCAACTACTTGAAAGACGAGATGACACTGTTCCTCATTGTGTGTCAATGCCAAGTTGAAGTCAGTTGCTAACTTAATAGCCCTTTCAGCACAGTTATTAACAACATGGATTGCAGCAACAGTACCTTTGCCTGACAATATTTTTCAGTGCTTTTCCATGTTTCTGGATCTGAATATAGAAAATTTTGACTGAGCTTGAATGTCATGGATTGGTTAATCAGCTGTTGTGTCACGAAATCAGATAGTTTTCTCTTGAAATGCCCAGATGGTTTCTGGATCTACTCTTAAATCTACTGTGTTTGGTTGTTTGCTCAGTGCAGAAGCTATTAATGTCTTTTCTTCAGCAATGACTTTGTCTGTAAAGATAGATAATCCTGCCAAAACTTCACTGAGTACCACAGAGGTGCCTTCATTTTGCCATGGGCCACATCAGCAACCTGCTTGTCAATACTGTGAAATGTTTCAAGTCTTTGCAGCATGCAGAGATCATTGTAAGGTGCATCACAGGTGACAGGTGCTGCAGGCCATGTCTTGATGTCTAGGGTGATTGTGAATAGGTAGATCCACCTAATTTGTTTAAAGTTTTTTGCCATTCCTCTTGAACTGCTCTCTGAAAAGGAGTATCTTCAAGGATTCCATGTCATTTAATCCCCAGTCACTTGATCCTTGTCACTTAATTCCCGGCACTTAATCCCCAAGTCTTTTAATCCAAGTCTTTTAATCCCTGTGCACATAATCCCCAGAAACTCAATGATATAAGAAAATGTATTTAATGATGTAATCCGAATGACATAACAAATATTTGTGTTACAAAAACATAACCCCAACCCTGACGATTGTAGTATGCAGCTCTGGTCTTAAACTCCAAGGTGTCGATTGAAGGGATTAAGTGTCAGGGGATTATTTGCTAGGAGATTAAAAGACTTGGGGATAAAGTGACGAGGATTAAGTGACTGGGGATTAAAAGACCTGGCACCATCTTCAAGCAGTAAATTTCTTTGCCATCCACTATGCAGGTGATATGCACCAGGTGGACTGAAGTGAACACTATCACAGTTTCCAATCCAACTTGCCTCGCCAAGTGCATTGAGACTGAGCTGGATGAACTCCAAGTAGTCTCGACATGGCACGTTGTCTTGACTGAGGTGCTCACACAGGAACTCAACAAATTCCTTCTTGGTTATATCTCAGCCACATTTACTCAGAGTCAATCAAAGCAAAGTTCTGTGTGTCATTTGTGATAGGAGCAAAGCTAAAAGCTACTATGGTCTATGAATGACCACTGAGCAGCAATCTTTGAACCTCAAAAAATGACATATTGTGCCCTAGATGAAACAAAGAACAAGCCAAAAACAGTTGTCACAATTATCTCAAGCAAATGGTGCTACAAGCCAAAATGTAGTCTTGACATGGCATTTGTCAGAAGCCCTTTGAATAACTCATTGTGCCATTATGTACCAGTGTCAACACTTACCATGTCATGCCATAAATGAGCTATCTATTGTGGCAAGCCATCACACTGTCTGAGGATTTCAACAACTTTGTTCCCCATCATGACACCAGTTCCAGAATCTGGCAGTTTTGGTATGGGCAGACGCTTTTCTATGTCTTTATCAGTGGCCTTTCAGTGTCTTTATACGGTCAGAATTGGCGCCCTCATTGTGCATCAGCAATTTTCCATCAAAATGGTGTTCGAGGACAAAATTTGCTTCTGACGCCTTCGTTAATGCAAAAAAGTCTTTACCGGTACTTTTTGCAAGCCTCATGCAGTGAAGTTATGCACAGGGTCAGATATTATCACTGTGTGTTCAAGGCAATATTAGAATATTCATTACAGTGCTAGAAAGCATGTGCTCATTTATGCTATACTGTCGATATTAAAATAAAATTATACGTGCTTGTTCATATGCATTTGGTTTATGCTGTTTCAGAATTGAGATTTATACCATTTTACAATGTCTTTATCTTCAGATCTTTATTGTGCTGAGCCAGAATCTGCTGTAAATGGATATTTTATGTGCAAACCTAGCCACTGCAACTTTTTTCAAGTAGGAACTGAGATTCATCACATCTGCAACAAGAACTTTGAGGCACTCCCATTGGCTACTCTTGTCCAGACTTGCATGCCAAATGGAATGTGGTCTGGTGAAAAGCCTCACTGTGTGCTTGGTGGGTACTGTGTTGCTGCATGTGGTCTTCTCTAGGACAGCGGTTCCAGCCTTTTTAAAAAATGTACCCCCTAGCAAACAAGTGAACTTTGTGATTACCCCAGACATGCAACATACAACACTTGAAATAATTTTTTAGTTTCACAGAATGTTTTGCTTTCATATTGGCATTTAAATAAATTTTGGAGATCACTTCACATTTTCCTTATCAAAAGTGTGACAATCTTTTTTTGTTCTCAATAATTTTGAATTCTGGACTGTTACCCTTTCCACTTATCTTTAGATCATTATCTCTTTTACTCTTTTTCTTTACCATTTAACAAAAATTCTCATTTACTTTGTGTACCCCATGTAACAGTTTGCGTACCTGTAAGGGTACGCATACCACCAGTTGGGAACCGTTGCTCAAGGAAATCCCAACTGACAATACAAGCAAGGAACACTAAAAGATTTTCCAGGGAGTGGATAAATTGTCAAATTTAATTTATTGGAGTATTTCAATGGGTTTTGTATGAAATATTATATGTATGTGTGTATATATATGTGTGTATGTGTATATATATATTATATATGAAACGGTATTCTTATGAAAACTTTTGTGTTTCTAATACAGAGGGTGAAGCAAAGTCAGAAAGCTGATTTTTATATTTACTTTTTAAAGTGGAGATTTAGGAAAATTGCTATTTTATTTTGAGTATTTATGTCAAGTGATTAAGTTTTATAATCGTGATTAATTGCATACATTTTCCTAGAACAACATCAATCACAAGTGCTAATTATATTACCGTATATTGAAATAAAGAACAATGCACCAGTTGCAGAAAAAATATTCAGAATCTGAACTATGGACATTCATTATTTATTATTCCTGAGACAGATGTCTGTTATTGTACTTCACTTTCTTTGATTTTCTCATCCTTATTCAAGTTTTTCTCTACTATTTTATCCATCAGTGATTTAGAAAAAAATTGCTAGATCCAAATTTGTAATGTTAACTCCGACAATATGAGTAACTGGTAAATTGGAATTGAGCTCCAATAGGGTTCAAGAAATGGAAAACCTTGAAGCGTTGACTGCTCTGGAGAACCCATATTCTTAGGGAAGAACAAGATAGCAGAGCTTGAAAATCTTTCCTCTCTCGCCAACCTTGCCTGTTCTTAATCTAACGAACATTTGTATTAAAGTGATCCAGAACTTAGTCTTTGGTCAGCTTGAAGGAACAATGCCTCATTCATTCATTCATTAGTTCACATGGACGACAGAGGTCCGTTGTGCCAATCTCGTGTTGTGCGAGTTGTGACCGCGACCGATGGCTGAGTGCCATTCATGAAGAATGGTGGAAGGAAGACCATCGCCGATCTGCTGGGGCCATGTACGGCATGGTCTGCCAGGAGGTGTTCTCCAGCTCGGAAGAGGACGCGTCTCAGTATGTCGAGTAATAGCACAGGCGAGAGCGCGGTAGGCCGGAATGTTGTTGTCCTGGCGAGCCACATGACCGAAGAGAGACAGACGGCGTCGCGTGATAATTTCTGTCACTGGCAGGAGGGCAGTCTGTTTGGAGACTGCTTCATTGGTAACCAGCGAATGCAGAGAAGCTGTTTCTGGCAGCGTATATGGAATGCCTGTAGTCTTTGAGAGTCTCGTGTAAGCAGAGTCCAAGTCTCAGAGCCACATAGGAGAATAGGCAGGACGCAGGACTGATAAATACGGATCTTAGTACCGAGCTGTATCTGTCTTTGGCGCCATATATTTTGAAGAGATCTCATGGCAGATACAGCTATGCCGATTCTGCGAGTAATGTCCCACTGACACCTGCCATCAGAACACTGCCCAGGTAAGTGAACTCTGACACATTTTCCACCTGGTGTCCATTAACGTATATGTTTCCTGCGTCTCCTCCAGAACCCAGATTCTGCAGCTTGGTTTTTGTCCAGGACACATGTAGTCCTAGTTTGGAGGCTGTCGACTCAATCTGATTGAGTGATGTTTGTAGGTTCATGACGGATGTTTCCAGAAGAGCAACGTCGTCAGCGTAGTCTAGGTCGGAGAAGTTATGTTCCGGTAGGGTGATCCCGGTCTGGCCAATAGCATGCTCCGGGATCCAGTCCATAGCCCTGCAAAAGAGTGCTGGAGCCAGGACACAGCCCTGACGGACTCCTGAGGCAGTGAAGAATGCCTCAGATAGCATGCCATTGATGCGCACTTTTGCAGTCGTGCCCTCGTGTAGGTCTTTAATTAAGCTCAGTAAGAACGTTGGAACACCAATACTTCTGAGTGCCATCCAAAGTGCCTGACGGTCTACAGAGTGGAAGGCTGATTTCAGATCGACGTAAGCCACCTGCAACGGTCTGTTAAGTTCCCAGTGGATTTCGGACAGGAGTCTGAGTGCAAGAATCGCGTCCATCGTGGATCGGCCCACCGTGAATCCGGACTGCTGTGGGCGACGTTTCGCTTTCAGAAGTGGATTGAGTCTCGCAAGGAGCACGTGAGCAAACACCTTCCCAGGAACGGACAGGAGGGTGATTGGCCTGTGACTCGAACATTTGGTCTTTGGTCCTCGGCCTTTGTTAAGTGCTAGAACAATTCGCTCAGCTTCAATGCCTCAGCTTCAATGGTATTCAGAAACTAGAAACGTATCAGACTAGTTAATTTATGGGCACTTGACGTTGCACAGAATGAGGTTAAAGCCATGGAAAATATTGGTCTTCTTTCGCTGCTGGAAGAATTTTGGTGAAACAACAACCAAATATCTAACTGGGAAAATCTGAAATGCTTCACATCACTGAAGCTGCTTGAGACAGTGCATTTAGGGAAGACTCCAATATGGAAAAACCCAAAAGACTCACAGGGAACCAACCGAAGCTGAGTAAGAGCAGTGCGTGATCTGGGGACATAAACATTCTTCTGATCAGTGGAGCAGAGCAGGTGATGAGCAGTGGAAGAGGGTGATTTGAAAAGCTCAGTAATGTAAGATGGTGCCTGACCTCGAAGTGCTGCAGAAACAATAATTACTTGCTTGAATTTAATGGGGTCAGAAATTGGAATTCAGTGGAGGGTGTTAAGCATAAAGTCTGAGATGCTAGAGTAGCGAGGAGCTTTAGCCACAAGACGAGCCACAGCATTTAGGACAGATTGCAGAGTGGAGAGCAGGCTTTTGGGCAGGCCAAGATAAAGAGAAATGCAGTAGTCTAACCTACTAGCTACAAAAGCATGAACCACAGATTTGGCCGCAGATAAAGAAAGTGAAGAACGAATAACCCTAATTTGCCTAAGTTGGTAAAAGCAGGATCAAGAGAGTCTAGCAAAGTACTCTTTGAAGGTCAAGTTACTGTCAAAGTAAATACCAAGGTTTTTGATACAATTTGAGAAAGATAGATTAGGAAAGAGAGATTTCAGTAAGTCATATTCAATTTTTGAGTGCAGATGTTTAGTACCAAGCCAGATAAGTTGAGTTTTGTCAGGGTTCAGTCGAAGTCTATTGGAAAACATCCAATCCCGAAGAGTTGGAATTACATTGTCTACTGATTGATTGAGCTGAGTCTGAGAAGAGTGAGGGCAATATTGGTAAATATGAATGTCATCAGCATAGAGGTGCACCGTAAAGCAAAACGAGCTAATTAAATAGCAAAGGCCAACAGTATAGAGTATGTCCAGCAGATGACCAAGCACCAAGCCTTGAGGGAAGACCAAAAGGAGCATGAAACCGGTTTGAGTGGAAGTGCTCCATAGCAATCATTTATGGGTAATCCTTATGATTGGGTGTACCATGGACATTGGTAGCCACTGCCAAATGGAGCAATATACAAATTTCAACCTAAATCCACAATATAATAACAATAAATTCATTGCACGATGTAAAAGCTAACTTGTGAACAAGAGAAAATGAAATCTAATATATAAAAGTCGTTTTCTTACATTTTAATTTAATATTAACACTCGGATGCCATAGGGTGTTTTCAAAGCATTAGCACTCAATGTGGTGATTTCATTTTCCTCTATTCATGCTTTAGAATTAAATTTAATATGTGATTTCAGTTTTGTAATGTCTATTTCCTCAGAAGTCAAATCAGATTGGCAACAAAGTTTCAAATGTCAAGACTGCTAAATTTCAACCAGTTTTTGTGTTCATTGACCGACTAGCACATATCACACTATTAGTGTCATAAGTAACTTAGAATGTGCAAAGGCAGCAGATGTAACTTAGACCAGCCAACAGGCAGACGTTCAGCTCATGGGCGACTGATCTCAAAACAAGCTCATGTCCCCGAGCAGCAGGAAGGGAGATGTGATCAACTGATGACAGCCCACCAGACAGTGTTGTACTACCTGTGAGGCCGCAAGTCCAGAGCGTGTGAGCGAGTGATGACTTTGTATTTTTAATGAGCCAATGGATTCAAAAACTTTTTAATCATTCGGCTCATTATTGTATCAAACATACTCCTTGATTCATTTTTGGATTGAATATATCAAAGCTTCGCAGGTACCTACAAAAAGAGCTAGATATTGTAGCAAGCTGCCAGGATATGTTACCAGCTGCTTTCAGGTGTGCACTCATATCTTCTCCAGCAGTCATTTCCAGAAAATGCTGAATAATATTCATTTCATCAGGGGTGGACTATGGTCACTCGAGGCCCTAAGCTGGACTGCCATTGAGGCCCTTTTGCTACATGAAGAAATTGTCAAGAATTCACCTTCTTTTGCCATCCAAAGCAATTTTCCAGAATTCACCTTCTCATTTACCCTCAATTACCCTCAGTTTACACTTGAATACATCCCTATTTTACATATTGTAATGCTATATTGAGCAATAACTATAAATGTACTACGGATAAAATTCAAAAAATCCAAAATAAAGCTATTAGGATAACCAAAAATTTTCGCCAACAATGCAATATCTCTAATTTACTCTCAAATCTAAACATACTCAAATTTCCTAATATATACAAGCCTAATATATACGGACCTTCTTCGGGGCTACCTTTGCTGGAATATATACTGGCGTTGTACATGTACTTTGTCTAAGAAAGTAAAATTTACAATATAAAACGACGCTGACATATATCAGCATTGCTATGCCACATAGGCAAACTGTGTAATCTTGTAGTCCAGTGAGACACAAATGTTAAACAATATTGGGGTCAATAATGACCCCATGACCAAATTTGTATAAGTATGCTTTTAATTTTTAATCATCATTAAACTTATTGCTTACTATACTGGAATAGGTAGTAACATCCTGTGGAAAAAATTTCATGAAAACTCAAAGTAACCAATTTAATTTTGCCATCGTATCATGCTTTCAAAGTGCCGTCTGGGGTCATTTTTGACCCCACGACCGTCGAAGGGTTAATTGTGAAGCCTTTCTGAAACTACTATTGTGATGTATTAATTTGCACTGGTTTGGAAATAATTATAAAACTGTTATTGGAATTGGAAAAAAGTAAATCGATAATGTGATAAACGGCAATCAACAAACAACTTAAACTTGACTCAAACTACAAATCGAAGTAAATCCCACTTAGATGTCTGTTTAACTTTTACAAAGATATTACTTTTGGAGGCCCCGGACCAGCGAAAGCCCTAAGCTACAGCTTATGTTGCTTATATGAGTAATCCGCCAATGATCTTCATGAATGCAGCTTTCACCTTAGTTGTTTGCATATGTTGAATATTATTTTACTGATGGCATGTGAAGTACAGTAACTGAAACACAATTATTCATAAGGACTCAATTTTGTAATAATTTTTAATGCTAAACAACCATAAAATAAAATATGTATTTATTTCTGTGATATGATAGGATATTTATGATGATATGATATTTATGATGCTATAGTGCTGCATATGTGTTTTTGCAGTTCCATATTTTAATCTTGAAGCTTTGTTTCTCAATGGGTGTATTGTGTGCATCACCTGCTCCCCGCCACTGATCGGAAGAATGTTTATGTAAAGTAAAATCTCGTGGATTTCTATAGCGCCTTGGAAAGCAGCACAACAGTAGCTGCTTATTCTTAGGCGCTAAGTCTCTCTTAAAATAGCTATGGGGAAGGTATATTATCAGCCAGGGAATAGTCAACGTCCAAAGGGCAGTGAGGCTAGGTTGTTACAGCTATGGAGGATATGATTTTAGCAAAAGGAAGGATTTAAGCTTAGACCTGAAGACTTGAGGAGATAATGCAGGAATTATAGGAAATGAGGATTCAGATTTTGTTGTTTGAAAGTGTCCAAATCTTCGGAGGGAAGCTGGAATCGAGTTCCAAAGTTCAGGTGAGGTGTATGAGAAGGCATGGTTGCAAATTTTCAGGGATGACTGATTCAGTGGGCATGACAGAGTGAGGTGAGATGATGAATGTGTGGGTCGAGGAGGCTGAGGGGTTAATAGTGATCTAAGGTAGACAGGTTTTGATGACTGAAGTAAGCTATATGTAAGTGTTATTATCTTATATTGGATACGTTCAGTTATTTTAAGCCATTGTAATGATTTTTAGTATGGGTGAAATATGGAAGAATTTGAATATGTCACCAAATCAAGCACTGCTTTTACTCAGCATCAAGCATTTGCAGTGACTGGACCCTTCCTCTGGAATGTCGTGAACCCATCCATTTGGGCTTGAATTCTTACTCCCTCACTCTGTTCATTGTGAAAGTTAAAACCTCGCTACTTTATCATGCGATTCCAATGCCGGGAGTGCCTCTGAGTAGAAATATAAGAGGCACTCTACAAATGCTACATTACATTCAAGAAAACAAATTTTGGATAACTCCAATTTTTAGAAGCTGATATAATTTTTGTCTTTTGAATAATTTGGAAATTGTGGCTTGGTTTTCAACAAAAAAGGTATTTCATGCATATGAAGATATTCTGAAAATGTTTGTAAATCATGTCATATTTATGTACATTGTCATTAATTCATTTTATTTTTAATTTTGTTTTCTTTAGTGAATTATGCAACTACATATGTTTATTCTTTGAATGCCAATTCGTTCCACTCCTTCAATCTGATTCTGTCAACAGCTTGTGGAGTTCTTGGCCTTTTGATATCTTTTGTGGCTATTGTTGCCATTAAACGCTGTAGAAGGGAATATTTGCAATTCCATTCTACTTTTCCAGGTTCTCAAACTATGGACTACTCTGGTCATTGTCACAATGAAGACTATGAACATGAAGCCCTAATCCCTTCTGTTGATTTTGCTTGCTCTGCTGCTCCTACCCTTCCAACTTATGAAGAAGCTATAATCAATAATAGTTCATCTTCCTGCTCCTCTACTGCATTTTGTTTGATTTCACTCGATAGACCTAGTCATCCTGAGTTTCATCCTCTTCCTGGATCATGGACAGTGGACAATGTTATTCCATTTTGGCAGGACATGGCATTACTGGGATCTGATCCAGACAACAGGTTAATTTCTGCAGCACCGAACAGTGCAGTGCATGATGACAATGGATTACTTGAAACTGTCCATTTTGAGTATGCCATATCAGCTTCAGTGACAGCTGGTGCTTGTGATTCAATTGCTTTGAATCCTTCATTTTCTATGTCACATTATGATGCTACTGGCAACATTGACGTGCCATTTGCCACCGACTCTTCAATTATTAATAAGGTAATTTTATTTATGCTCTCTATTGCTTGAATTGCTTCTGGCTACTTATATGTGATTTTAGCATCAACTAAAAAGGAAATATAGATGATTAAACCCAGTGAATAATAATTATGCACTTTTATAGCACCATTTTGATTACTCGAGGTTATCAATCAGTGGTACTTTAAATCCATCTCTAAAGAATCTGGTCATTCCAGAGATCAGTCAGGATAGACAGCAAGACAGACTTTGGGGGAAATGCTAAGCAGTAAAGTTGTGTTTAAGCCTAGATCTGAATATACTGTATATACTCATCTAAAAGTGGATCTCATGAATAAGTTGGCCTCCTTTTTTAGGCCAAAAGTTAAGAAATTTGCTACAGCCCTCATATAAGCCCATAATAAAAATGTAGGATCTTACAGATTGCTTGAATGGCATAATTATGCCCAATCTACATTGAAACCCTACATCTCCGAGCTGTTTGCAGGCTAGAGCTCAGTGGCTGGAGATCTTTGCCATTGCCAGTCCAAGTGCTTGATGTTTGGCCGTGCGATCGCGTCCAGTGGGGGGGGGGCAGCCAATGCATGCTTTAAATCGCTCTGTGATGATCCTCTATATGAGCAGTCTTGCCAATATGCCCAGAATATTGTAAATGCCTTGTTTTGAACATGGACATGGAAGAGATGGGTTCACAAATTGAGAGTAACTTGGTTACCGCCAGTGATGGGCAACTACTAAAAAACATTAGTTAAACTATAACTAAATTTACACTAAAAATAAGTAGTTAAACTTTTAGCTACAAACTAACTTTCTAAAATAGTTAATTAAACTAAAAAAATATAGTTAAACTTTTTGCAACTAATTTTACAACTATTTCCTAGGTATCAGGTATGTTCATGAAAACATAGATGATGCTCGCAACATGAACATATCAGTCAATGAACCATTGAAATCATTAATTATTGTGTTTTTAATATTTAAGTCTTAGTCTAGACTGCAGGAACACAAGTTTGTCAAGTTTGTTTGGAAAAAATGACCCAGAAAAGAATAGATTGAAGAGGGACTGTTATTGAAGAACGCAGAACTCTGTTAACTGATAGGCGGATGGAACTCAGATCCAGTGGCCGAATTCAGCTAGTTGTCCCCTCTCCATCCAAGACAGCTAAATTTGGGGACCGATCCGTCTCGAGGGGGAATCCCATATTTTGGAACGCCCTCCCCGAGGAAATTACCAGGGAGACGACACAAGATAGGTTCGCAGAGAAACTTAAGACGTACCTATTTGAAATCTCATATCAGATGTCTTTGTAAAGCGCTCTTGACTATGGCCTTCGCCAGGCAGATAGCGCTATAGAAATTGTCATTTAATAATAATAATAATAATAATAATAATAATAATAATAATATTGAAAATTCAGGACACTAACTAAAAAGTTTTAGTTAAACTATTTAGTTACTAGCTAAAAATTTTCAGTTAAACTGTCATTTTAACTAAACTATTTATATTTAATTAAACTATGGAGATAAGTAAAAAAATTAGTTAAACTTTTAGTTAGCAACTAATTAATTAACTAGTTGCCCATCACTGGTTACCGCATTAATAACAGCGGTAATGGGGAAAATTTGGCCAAAAACTGTGGTAATACTGTGGTAACAGGTTCTTGTCATGTGGTAATACCTTAGAGGCAGGGACATTTACTATGGTATTACCGCGGTAACGGTATCAGTAGGTAAGTAAAATCTCGTAAATTTATATAGCGCTTTGGAAAGTAGTACAGTAATATCTGCTTATTATCAATCTGACAATAATAGTAATATTGATGACAGGGTGTAGGTGTTCTTGTTTTTCTGTATGTAGAGTATTTAGTAACCCAATAGAAGATTTGTTTACCCTCTTAACGGGGTTCGCCACATGTAAACGGCGTGCGTCAAACGTTCACCAACGGGGTTCGCCGCGTATATGCAGCGCGCAACTTCAGCGTCTATTCCGCAACGGGGATCGGCATTTATAAACATTCCAATGCAATAATTCGATTTAGCTGTTATCCATTCGGTAGATGATAGCTTTTCTTTAGCTATTGTGCCCACTATAAGCTAGGAAAATAGGTTTTATTCGACAGAGGGTTGGATTTTGGCTTTGCAAAAGTGTCATTTCTAGAGTTCGAAAAATCCTAACTACCCCAAATGTGGTCCGATCTTCAAAATTTTTAAATTATTCTGTTCCAGTTACACCCCTCTATAAATTTGCTGCTCACATAAGGGGGGGTCACCGCTGAAAATTTTGTGCTATTGAGCTTTGAAAAATGTTTTTTGGAGGGGTCCGATTTTAGGCTATAGAGTGAACCTTACCCCCAAAATTCATTTTTTGGCACGGATGGTTAGAAAGAACAATAAAAATGCTAAACAGCAGTACAAACCTCATTTGTTTAACTTCTAGCCTGAAATATACTGAAATGT
Source organism: Metaphire vulgaris (assembly GCA_018105865.1). NCBI lineage: Eukaryota > Metazoa > Annelida > Clitellata > Crassiclitellata > Megascolecidae > Metaphire > Metaphire vulgaris. The sequence continues at coordinate 6,136,145 of CM030838.1, read as the reverse complement.
AATTTTTCAGCTTGCAAAATTTGCACAAAAAAATTTTCTCCGAGCAATGAGTTCTAGGGTTCGAAAAGTGATAACTACCCCAATTTGGGTCCGATCTTCAACATTTTTGAACTATTCTGTTCCAAATACACCCCTCTATAACTTTGCCACTCACAAAAGTGGGGTCACCAATGAAAACGTTTTGCTATTGAGCTTTGAACAAAACTTTGGGGAGGGGGCCGATTTTAGGCTGTAGAGTGGATCCTACCCTAACATTTTTGGGGGTGCACGAATGGTTAGAAAGAACAATAAAAATGCTAAACAACGGTGCAAACCTCATTTCTTTAGCTTCTATGTAGCCTGAGATGTAGTAAATTTAAAACGTATATGTTCACAGTTCATATGAACGCTTTTTCTCTAAATTAATTACCCTGAATGGTGACAACTTTTAAAATTTAATTCTCCATTAATGGGTTAAAGATCAACATATTCCATTCCTCATTGACATGTCACCATTGCCGACAGCGCCTTTGACTTTGGCCTTTGTTATGCTACGACTCTATGGAAGTTGTCCTGTTAGTAATGATACTAACAACAACAACGACATTTTTACTGGCCAGTCGCACAGCGGAGGACCAGGGCGCTGATGCTGCTAAAAATGTTCTTGTTGTTCATACTTAAACTTTAATTATATTACCATTTAACAATCGAAAACAGGACGTTACATCTTCCTTAGAAGCAAAAACGTAGTATTACATTATAAGTGCTTTTATTAAAATGTGAATAGGCATAATGTGGGAACAACGGGGGGACGGAAGTTGCTAGTGTGTATGGGGAAAATACTGTGGGGATGGAGTGGGGACTGGGAAAATCAATCCAGGGAAAGAAAAATGTTTGGCTGCGGCATAAGGATGGGATAAAAAGTTGTCCCCTTGTCACACTCTACATTGGCACCCCGACAAAACGGTCAGACAAAAAGGCGCAAGCTTTCAGCATTCCCTTTACCCCTCCCGTTGCTACGCTTGATTCTGTTAGAGCAATTGCACTTAAATTGGACCTATCAATGTTTCAAAGAGGATATGTTATTATGTCTTTGTTTAATAGCAACAAATTTTAGTAGTTTAAAAAAGTTAATGGTTAATGTGCTGTTTTATTGGTATTGTTATTGTTCGTGACAATTTATATAGTGCCATAGCATAGCAGAGAACAAAATCAAGGGCAGTTTACAAGGAACCTGGGAATGAGATGTTGAATAGATGCGTCTTTAACTTTGTCGCGAACTCTGCAAAGGGGTGGCAGATGATACCAGTCCGGCAATGAATTCCAGAGGAGAGAATTTCCGTGTGAGAATGAGCATTCTCCAAACTTGATGGTCTTAGACGGGGTGGAACATACAGTTGGATTCGCTTGCTGGATCATAGGTGAGCTGTCAGCTACTCCATGCTGGCCTTCAAACAAGCGTCGCTAGGTATTCCAGGCAGAACGGATCATGTGGAACCTGGAAAGTTTTGTCGATATCATCAAAAATATTTCTTATTTAAATTTATTGAGCAATGTAAGATGTTGTTGTGAACAGGGCCTTATTTAAAATTATTTCACAGGATGACTGACGCCGCCTGGCCACTACCGTATTTTCGCGCGTACTGCCCGCTGGCTATGCGATTTTTTACAAAAAAAAATGCCAGGTGCGGGCAATGCTGAGGTGCGGGCAATCTGATTCAAATTCTACTGAAATTGTGTCAACATTCCGCAGCTCTTTCCACTGCATCTCATTATTCCCTTCCCACCCATTTCCTTTCCCCTACTCCCAATTACCCCTGAAACACAGATTTGGGCCCTTGTTTTCTCAGAGAACGCCACAAAGGTATCAGCTTATCTGATGCCAGCTGTATCAAGTTACGTTGGTTGTCATGAATGTTTGCAGCTGCCCACAGCTTTGTACCAGCGTGACCCAGTGGCGTTGCATGGGTTGGCTCCGCCCTGGGCGGAAGAGCCGCGTGAAGACCAAGACAAAAGATCATCACTAGCCTTTCTACTTCATTCCTTTTCTTTTGTCAACACTAGGAACAGACACTTTTCCTTTCTTCCACTTAGAATCATCCGGCCCCTACAAATTTATTACTGGTACTCCCTAAAAAATGCCGCCGTTCGGGATGAGATGCCCGACTCCCCACCCCTTTCTACACCACTGGCATGGCTCTGTATAGACTCTACTGGTAATGGGGTAACATCTCCAGCACCATAGACACGTAGGGACATAATTACCGGGCAGAGTCAACAAGGAGCCCGGGCAGATTACAAAGCCCGGGCAGCTGACGCCCGTCTACAGTACTCTTACGGCATTACGGCATAGAAATAAAGTAGCCAGTACACTTCAGGCTACCATAGCTGGTAGTAGAGGTCTGCACGGGATAAGACTTCTACCCCGCCCCGTCCTGGTCAACCCCTCTCCTGCCCTGTTGACGGCCAATTCCCTCCTCGCCCCAATACTTTTGTCTCCAATTCCCACCCATCACCATGAATGGAAGAGTGGGGGCAATGCGAGGGTGCGGGCTTTCTGATTCAAATTTTACAGGATATATATTTTTCGCGGGCTATCCGCGGGTGTGGACTATCCGGGGGTGCGGGCAGTACGCGCGAAAATACGATACACAGGAACCAATTTCCCAATTAAGGTGTGCAGATGGTCGACTTAGCTGTTGGCTAAGGTTTTACTATCTGATGGCTGATCTCTCTCTCTCTCTCTCTCTCTTTTTATATATATATATATATATATATATATATATATATATATATATATCTGGTTTCAGTCTCGGTTTCAGCTGAGAGTAATTTTTAACATTCAGTTTGGTTTGGTTTGGCTGAAACCAGAAATTGACATTCGGTCAGTCTCTAGTAGTACCTGAAGTAGCAGAGTTTTAGAGTTTTATCTACCTACGGTAGTACCGTAGGTAGATAAAGTGGAGGTAGTACCCAGAAGTCTAAGAAGGTAGTACATGAAAGAATACCTAAAGTATAAGATACCCTGGAACTGGTAGTATTGCCATTATAGAACTCCACAGAAGAAGTATATATACAGGGTGTCTACGAAAAAAAAGCAGGAAAACTATGATTTCTTAAAAATTCCCAAATACATTTCTATCAAAATTGCCACACGTGTACAGTACATATTTCCCCACAGAGGCGGCTTTACATTTTGGAGGCCCGGTGCAAATATTTCCATGGAGGCCCTCCGGCGCCATCGTGGTCACTTAAAGAAGTAAAAGTAAAACAAACGTCATTGAAAAATGAAACAATTAAATGCCATTAACTTCAACTCAAATAAACTTGCATTGAATTTGCAGTCGTGCAGTCAGTGTACAAGAACTGGGGCACGGTCGACCTGTCGTCTGTTTATAATAATATTAGTAGTGTACTGGTAGCTCACCGTAATTGGTAATTAGTCTAAATTGTCTCAACATGTCGCCGACGAACTTTTGTTGTAGCAAAGGCCTCCACTAGCTGTGCAAAGTCGATTGTCTTTATGAGTTCATTTTCAATGTTCAGTATGGCTAAGGATGACAGCCTATTGATCTGTTAGATATCAATGCGCTATAATCCACGTGTTATGACATATAAATTAATGTAATTTATTTAAGTGTTATTTGAACTTATATCTTATGAATTTAATCATACATGAAGATGAGTTCCGGTACCTTTTTCTAGAAAAAAAGCACCAAGTTTAACTAAGATTTGTAATCATTTGCCAAAAAGGTCACCGTCACGGTGTTACGCATTTTACGGTAAGACAAATAAGTGATGGCGTTAGTCTGTATGCAACTATGCATTGCCATTCCAAAGGTACGGAGGCATACAAACAGTGGCGTAGTGAGGGGGCAGAGAGGGCAAAGCGCCCCAGGCGGCACTTGCCCTAGGGGCGGCATTTTCGAGATTTCCTAATTTTTTATAATTATTAGGGTTTTTTGCTTGTCAGACTTTTTTAGAGACTCGATAACGTTATTTTTGCTTGTCATACTTTTTTAAAAGACTTGAGTGGTGAGGTTTTTTCCCAGGAAATTTTGAAAATTTTCCGCCATCAAAAGGCAGCACTTTTTATTTTCGCCACAGTCGGCACTTTGCCTAGCTACGCCACTGCATACAAATACACATACTCCTCCCATTCAGTGGCGGCTTCAGGATTTGGCAAGTGGGGGGCCGTTGGGGTGGCAACTTCTAATCATGGGGGGCCAACCATTTGTTGTTAGGTATGTAGTATTAAGTACAGTGGCGTCATTTCACACTTTTCTTGGGGGCGAGAAAATTTGTGCCAAATTTTAGGTAATTTGTGCAAATTTTAGGCAATTTTTGGCAAATTTTAGGCAATTTTTGCAATTTTTTTTGCAATTTTGGCAATTTTGTTTGCAATTTTGGCAATTTTGCAATTTTTAAATATTTTTTGTAAATTTTTATATATAGTATAGTGTGTATATATATATATATATATATATATATATATATATATAGTATATATAGTATAGGGTCTCAACAGGGGCCGCTGGGGGCCAGTATCTCAGTAGGGGGCACGAGCCCCCTGGCCTCCCGGTGGAGCCGCCACTGCTCCCATTTCTCGCGCTTCTTGACCGGTGGTACATGGTAAGAATTGACTGTCAAGGCACACTGTACAGGCACTCAGGTTGAGTCATGCAGTACCCCTAATCTGCATAACGATGCAAGAGGCCGGGCGTCTACGATCGCCGGTGGCCAAGTGCAACCGGCGCCAACTGCCGGTCACTCGTTCAGAGTCCAGCCATTATGAGCCATACTATTAATTGAGGTCAGCTAAACCAGGGTATATGTGATATAGGCTTTCTTAACATAGACTCATGGAGCATGCATTAAATTGCATTTCAATACTAAATTATTACTAATCCATGTCCAAACACTGCTAACATCTAACGATACAACATTCATGTATATCTCCGAAAATAAATTACTTTAAAGAAACTTATAATTAAAAGTCTTTTAAAAAATTATTATTAGAAAAGGGAGGCCCCTAAGTTTGAAGGGAGGCCCGGTACTGATGCACCACCTGGTACCGTGGTAAATCCGCCTGTGTTTCCCCACCTTTCTGCCTATTTTCATCTCATTTGCATTTTGTGAGCTATCAAAGTCAAACTTTGATTTTTACTACACAGTCTCACCATGATAAGCCTAAATATCTAGCTTCACATAAATTTGGTTTCATGTCAATGCTGGTAGTAGTAGTAGTAGTAGTAGTCATCATCATCATCATCATAATTGCTCTCTGCCAACTCATTAGTGGCAATAGCTAGTCAGAAAACATTTCCAGGCCTTTTTGTCAAATGTTCATTTTCCTCCTTATGCAATTGTCAGTTGTCTTTCTGTAAAATCTTCTTTTATGTTGTCTATCCATTTTTTTCTGGGCCTGCCTCTTCCTTTTTTACCTTCCTTGTATGTGTAGAGTGCTTTTTTGGGAAGTTTCGAGTCTTCCATCCTGTTTACATGTCCATACCATGTAAGCCTCCTTTTTCTGAGTTTGTCCATGATGGTATTCTTGTTATTTGTCCTCCTACATATCAGAGGTGTAGTACTTGGTACTTGTACTTGTACTTGAGTTGTACTCGAGTACAAATTTTTAGTACTTGTACTTGTACTTGGAGGCCAGGTACTTGTACTTGTACTTGAAGCATTGTGTACTTGCTACATCTCTGGCTACATGTACTCCAAGGGTACCAGTAATGCTGTTCCTTTAGGCTAATGACAAGCACATCCTCACAGATGGCCAAGTACCTGGAACTCAACGATATTTATAATGAAGCCACTGATACCATCGTATTTTGGAACAGTGAAGTTAATAGAAAGGAATTCAACAGGCTGTATAATGCAGCCATTAATTAGAGACCTTAGTGTGCCTGCTTCTGGCGCACCAATTAAATGCGTATTTAGCCAAGTTGGCTTGATCGCGAGACCGCATAGGGCTGATGCAAGACTATCATCTCTTTTTTTAGTGCAACTGTGATGATATTTAGATGCTAATAGTGTCAATTTTATTCGTGGCCGGACAAACTGTCCGAGGACAAAATGTCACGGACAAAATGTCATGGGGACAAAATGTCAGGGGACAAAATGTCACGGTTTAGGATTAGGATGGCATTTTGTCCGCTGACATTTTTTCCCCATGAGTCATGACATTTTGTCCGTGACATTTTGTCCTCGGACATTTTGTTCTAGCACCATTTTATTCAATAACCGTGACAAACAGCTACCCGTTAATAAAGTGTAGGCCTACTTGCTGTTTGTATTTGGCTATGAGGATCGGTACTTGTATTTGTACTCGAGGCTTCGGTACTTGTACTTGAGGCTTCAGTACTTGTACTTGTGCTTGTACTAGTACTTGGAGGCCAGGTACTTGTACTTGTACTCGGAGGCCAGGTACTTGTACTCGTACTCCGAGGCCAGGTACTTGTACTTGTACTCGGAGGCCAGGTACTTGTACTTGTACTCGGAGGCCAGGTACTTGTACTTGTACTTGAAGCATTGTGTACTTGCTACATCTCTGCTACATATGTAAAGCTTTGACCTGTTCAATTTCTGTACTTTCTAGAGTTAATCACATCTTCTTTTCTCCTGTTGTGCTGACCACCATAGTTTTAGTTTTTGCTGCGTTTATCGTAAGGCCGAATCTTTGGCTCGTGATATTGACTTAGTCTGTCAGTTTTTGTAGATCTTTCCTGGATTCTGCAAGCAAGGTGACATCATCTGCAAACTTTAAATCAGAAATATTTTCTCCATAACACTTTTCACCAATGTTTAAGTCTTTGGTTGCTATAAAATAAATGTACAGAAATACAAAATAATTTCAGCGCAAACAGGACACAGGAAGCATATAAAGACATAAAGGTAATAAGCGATGATTTTGAAATGAAAATGACTACAATCAAAGATAAACAACGGAAAGCAATAACCAATCAAAATGAAATTAAATTAAGATGGAAAGAACACTTTGAAGAGTTATATAATACCCAGAACCAGTACTAGATACATCATTGGGTTGAATCGTTTACCTCTTCGTGTGTATATATCTTCTAACAAATTGCTCAAGCATTGAAATTAAAACATCTCATAGGCTAAGTGGCTAGGGGACTGCATTATACCCTGAAAAGTTGGGTCCCTACTCTACTCTAAAGATAAGTACCCAGTAGTAGTAATAGTAAAGTTTAAATCGAACACAAATTTGTAAAAATGTTTCTTAAATTCGCAGAATTCGGCATAGCAAGAAAAGTTTGATTTAAAGTTTCAAAATGGATAAAATATCGAATGCAGATAAGATGCGAATTCATACATTGCTGGAGCTTGGCTTTGGATACCGAACAATTGTTGCAAAATATCCTGAAAAGGGATGAAACCTTTATTCGGTGAAAGATATTTGCAAATGGGTCAATGATTGTGGATCTGCAACCAATTGAAAACTTTTCTTGCTATGCCGAATTCTGTGAATTTAAAAACATTTTAAAAAATTGTGTTTGATTTAAGCTTTACTACTACTACTAATACTAATACTACTACTACTACTACCAACACTGACATGAAACCAAATTTATGTGAAGATATATAGATATTTAGGCCTATCATGCTGCGACTGAGTAGTAAAAATCGAAGTTTGATTTTGATAGCTCACAAAATGGCCACCTTACATGCAAATGAGATGAAAATAGGCAGAAAGGTGGGGAAATATGAGCTGTACACATGTGGCAATTTTGATAGAAATAAATTGAGGAATTTTTAAGAAATCATAGTTTTCCTGCTGGGGTTTTTTTCGTAGACACCCTGTATATATATATATATATATACTACAAGGATGCTCGCTTCGCTCGCGCTTGCTTCGCTCGCAGTGCAGGATAATACTAAAACCCAATCATTGAATTCATGCTGAACAACGTTTCAATGATGTACATACGCCACCTAGCCAAGCTCTGCGCCACGTAACAATTAGGCCTGTGTACGTTAAAATCACGGATCTGTGACCATTTGTGACGCTGTACACGTATTTTTTGTGTGCGTTAAAATTGCGCAACTTCCTCAAGCTACGCCCACCAACGATCGCGGCGTTGTACATTATGACGCTGCAATGAACAATTGAGCGTGCGCCGTAACGCTTCTTGAAGTTTCCATTAGCAACGTCGTCTTGATTCGCCCACCAATGCATCGCGACGTTGTACACATTATGACGCTGCAACGTAGGCTTCATCAAACGCCGGCGTGGGCGTTCGCCGGCGTGGCGTTCGCTTTGGCGGCCGTTCGCCGCCAGTTTAACTCGCCTAAGGTTCCAGAACGACCAATCAGAACGCTCACCCAGCCAACCAATCAGAACGCTTGAAGGTAACGAATGAGAACGTCACACAGCCAACCAATCAGAATGCTCACACAGCCAACCAATCAGAACGCTTGAAGGTAACAGAGAGACATACAGAGCAAGGATCTTAATATTGTATATATATATCTATATATATGCTAGGTGGCGCCACTGTGGCTGCCCGCGTGTGTTGTATGTGCTTGCGAATCCTTGCCGTTTTTGGCATTGACCAACGTTTTGCGCCTGAATTCATGGTTAGGTGCAAGGATTAGAGATTTGTCCATCGGTTTTCCGAAGAGTATATAACAGTCCTCATCTTTTCCTGTCGTTCTGAACGTTCCAGTCAGTCGTCACCGTTTACCAGGTCGTTTGCCAATGGCGGCCATTGATGTAGTGTCATGTTGCTACTTGACATGGATGCGAATGACTGCCGTTCTGGACGTTACTTCCATCTTCGTGAGAACTGCGTTCCGCTCGCCGGATTTCTGAGGAGTATCTTACCGTCCTGTACTTTTTAACGTTGTTCTGGAGTTACTAGTCAATCGTTCGCCCGTTGAGAATCTGCCAATGTCAGCCGTTTTAATCGGTTGCTTGTTGAAATTCAATGGAACAGCGATTGACTGCTGCTCTGGACATTGTTGGAATCTCCATCTTCGTCGGTCTTGTTGATCTTGGGAATGAACTATTTTCTTGCGGAAGACCGCTTCTTCGGATTTCACCGGCGGATGCCACCATACGGAGAATTCCTACTTTCAACTTGCGGATTCTCAATACCTACTTCCGTTTACTCGTTGACGTGTCCATGTTGCTGAACTATTTCTAGGAAGGAACACTTCACAAGGACTCAACACCGGATTTCTTTACAGCAGCAAAATTCTTTTTACCATCCAAGTGGATCTTTTAACATCGCCACCTTCTTACCTTTATTGACATGTCAGCGTTGTAAAAGCGCTTTTGACTTTGGTATTTTTAACTATGCTACAGCGCTATATAAATTGCCCAATTAACATAACATAACAATACTAGTAGTTCCAGTGTATCTTATGCCTTAGGTATTCTTTCATGTGCTACCTTCTTGACTTCCGGGTACTACCTCCCCTTTACTAGGTCTAGACTTCCTTCAGGTCTAGACTTAAAGCACATCTATTCTGACTGCATATCCGCCTTAGCCTGGAATCTGGAAGTACGGACTGACCTCTGGATTACAACATCGATTCACCGTGGACAAGATCACGACTATGATTATTTACTGAAGTGATCATCGACTGGTGCTGATGTACTACTACAATGGCACTAAAGAAGTCTACTACTACTTTACTACCTCCACTATATATATATATATATATATATATATATATATACTTCTTCTCTGTCGAGTTCTATAATAGCAATAGTAGGAGTCCCAGGAGTCCTTAGGTATTCTTTCATGTACTACTAGAGGGCGACCCGAATGTCCATTTCTGGTTTTTTGAAATCAAACCATATCGAATGTTAAAAATTACTTTCGGCCGAAACCGAGACCGAAACCAGAAGCTTAACGAGACTTTCGACCGATACCGAAAGATATATAACCCCACACAAGATTTACTCTGGCGCTTGGAATTTCACTGGTAGCATTGGGTCCTGAGTGCATAAACATTCTGTCAGTCTCTAGTTGTGACGAAAGTAGACCAAAAGGATCCCTGGCAAGCTGACAGAGACAAAGAGAGGTGTTCCTCTGTGGCTGACAGACTGACAAAGTGACAATCTTTCGAAGTTTCGGCATACGACCGAAGGCCTAAATCACTTTCGGCGGAAACCGAAAGTCAACCGAAAGTTAACTTTTCTGTTTTGCCCAAAACCAAAACTCCACCCAAAATGATCAGAAGGCAACTTTTGGCGCCGAAACCGAAATTCGGTCAGCTTCTAGGTGCTACCTCAACTTCTTCTATCTATTCTATTCTATTCTATTCTACATGACGATTTATATAGCGCAGTAGCATAGCGAGGGCCAAAGTCAAGAGCGCTTTACATGGAACAATCGTACGATGAGTTGAAAAGATGCATTTTAAGTTTAGTGGCGAATGAACCGAAGGAAGTGTCTGCGATCACTGAGTCGGGCAGTGAATTCCATAGGAGGGGTTGCCTCGTGTGACGGACCTCTCTCCGAACTTTGCGGTCTTTGACGGAGGAGGGACGTAAAGTAGACACCGCGTACTGGATCTCAGCTGGAGTTGTCGGTCGGCGATCGTCCGTCTACGCACCAAGGTTGATAGATACTCCGGGCAGGTAGGGTCGTGGAGGGCCCGGAAGGTCAGCCAACACCATTTGAAGACGATTCGCTCCGGGATTCGAAGCCAGTGGAGCTTGTCCCTTAATAGTGGCGTCACGTGATCGTGCCACCTGACTCCGAAGATCAGCCGGGCAGATGCGTTAACAACTGACTGCAGACGGGCCAGCTGGTAGTCGGGGAGACCCAGGAGGATGCTATTACAGTAGTCCGTTCGCGATAGGACGAGAGAGCGTACGAGGAGTATCGCAGCCGCTGTCGGTATATAGCGGCGGATCTCCCTGATCTTCCGCAGTTGATTAAAGCACGCCCGAGTTACGTTGGTCAGGTGGCCCGCGAACGATGATAACGTGTCGTCCAGGAGGACACCAAGGAGTCGCACCTCAGTGGAGACAGCAATCTCGATATCGCCAAACGAGAACGGTCTGCGACATATCTGGTGCTTTCTCCTGGGGGTGCTGACCCATAGAAGCTCGGTCTTTCCGGGATTCAGTGCCAGACCAGTGTATCTCAAGTACAACTTCTGCTTCTGCGACTTCAGGTACTACTTTGACTACCTCTCTATCAGATTCTACCTCTGCTTTGGCAGACTCGGGTACTACCTCAGGCAGGCTATTTCTTAAGATATTACCTAGTTATCTACCGGACCTCTTCCTGAGCTTCTTTATCCTACCGCATTGCATAGTTCTCTGTTGTGCATTCCATAGTTGCATTGTTCCCTGAGGAACTTCCTCGTAGTGGTTTAATACACTCCACTATAGAGATGTACAGGTACTACCTCCTTTTGGAAAGGGTACACCCAGATATTTGGCAATCCGAGTTTTACCTCAGTCCACTGGCCTTTTACCCGTCTATGGGACCTCTATTTATAAAGCTCCAACACTGCCTTAAAGAAGGCGTGCTCAACTTTAGCTAATCGTCGGTCACTGTCTAGTGTAACATACCCACCCCTCACAGCACTGCTCGTTTCAAATGTCTAGGGGAATTCTTTAACCAAGTTGGAAAACTACAACTTGAGGGTGTAATGGTTACAAACTACCTTATCACAACATTGTAGATAAAAAAATACCTTTTAATAGCCTAAGCAATCACTACAGCGTAAACAATAGCTGCCATTAAATTAATCTGTCAAACAGTCTTTCTTTTAACTCATGTCCAACTACCGGTAATAACTTTCTATGCTAGCGACTATCTCTAAGGACGCCATTGTGCAACCACTTATACGACATGACTCAAACATTGACTAAGAACAAGAAATAAAAGAAGTCCTGATCAAGCAGCGACCCTTCAAGACAATCTTGACTAAATTATTAATCGTTCGCTATGCATATCGAAATTCAATTCGTTAAATTAATATATTTAAAATAAGACGACAACAGTCTTCGTCCGTTCGACCATCTTTCTTCACCTTCCGAAACCGAACTCAAACTCAAACTGATCAGCATGCATAGCTCTTCGTCACGTGAAAAGGTTCCACAGATCCTCAGTTACGATTCAACGCCCTGATGGCACAACCTCAATCCTCTTCCGCTGATAGGCGATGGTTGTTCCAGAAACGGACGTATCCCAACGCTCTCGTCTGCTTCTTCCACTTCAACTCATATATTGAAAATCAAAACAATAATACCCACAATGCATTGCCAAAGGTCATTTGCAAATTATTTGTAAATTATCTCAACATCTGTGTACATGCTAGAGAGAACAACTATCATTGAAACTACTTAAAATAGTTTTTTTACTTTAACTTTAATATTTTATTAAAATGCTACGTCAGGTCTAGTTTTTTTTGTAATATGCAAATTATTGTTTATACCACAAAACGCATGGCAATAGTAATATGCCTATAATTACACAATCAAGTCATATACTTTATCTTAAATTTGTGTGTGTGTGTCTGTTGTACGCCTCTTCGGTAGCACCTCGGCAGAGTGTCCAGCAGTAGTCAGCCTTAACCACCACATAACATGGTCGTGCTGAAACACTATATAAAGTAAAATGAACAGCTCCAATCGATATGTTGCTGCTTGACCCATTTAAAGGGTGAGAGAGGATGAAGTGTAATTGCAAGGGTCGTCACCTAATTTATCCTATACCAGTACTTCTTGTCTGTACCTATCATTTGCGCCGTTTATCTGTGCTGCTTTCTCTGTAATGTTGCGCCGTTTTGTCCTGCGACATTTTAACAGGTTGCCCTCTACATCGAAGCATTCCTTGAAAGGAAGAATCGGAATTGCATCGTAAAGGCACTGCTTATTAGTACAGGAGAAGATAAAAGACCGGATTTCGTTAGGAATTGCCGGTTTATGCAGTAATTTAGATTGTAAGTGTGGAGCAGTTCAATAAGTTGAAGGGGCAGGGTCGTAGTACCATTCAAGTGGCTCGTTAAAGGATGCCAACAATGTAAAACCAGCTCAGTCAGGGATGCAGGATGACAGTTGTTTTCTGAGTATGTCAAAAGTTCTTTGAAGGAAGGCTGATCGATAGCCTGATCTATATATTATGACTCTCACATGTGCTATTCCTGATTAAACTCTAGTACGAGCGAATTCAAAGGTCTGAGTCATTGTGATAACACTAACAGTTGTCAAGCAAACAGGTATATCCTACTGAGATGATGGCTACTCTGCCTTGTCAAGTAGTAACATGGATCGCCGGTGGCAAATGACTGAGGAAATGCCCACTCCACAATCTGGAACCCATTAGATTTAAGACCACCAGTCCAGGCAGGATCAGGAATTTGCAAACTCTTTCACAAACTTATCACCCTGATAGACTGATTTCTGCAGACTTCTAGCATAGCCTGTCTGCTGCTTCTCCACTCCCACTTTCATATCTGGAATTGACCATGTTCAGCTGACCACTAAACCTAGGCTATAGGGGTAACCAGTGTTTAACAACAAAGTTATCAACATCCGGTTACTGGTGGGCAGAAGCAGATTGTCTACTAGAAATAGGGTGACCAGATTTCTTTTGCGCCATTCCGGGACGCCATGATAGTAGTAGTCATAGTACTGTCAAGGGGTTCCCGTCAATAATGTCGCGCACAAAAGATCGAGATCTAAAATGTCGTACACATAAGGTCGCCCATTAGAACGTCGATAGGCCAATAAGATCGCCTGTTTAAGATCATTTCGTTTTACGTTAACATACAAGCGGTCAGCTCAGCTAATTCAAGCGAGATGACCAAGGTCCATGTGAAATGTACAAGATGTATCAGTAACACCACAGTGACAGGCGGCGGATTATCATACATTTTTTAAAGTTATAAGGACAATATTTTGTTTATATAATAACTAACCAGTGGCATAGAAATTATTAAAACTCAGAAGGGACGAGATTTACTTGTGTACGAATGGTATTGTTTTCTGCTGGAAAAAATGGGCGCCAATGGTAAATTGATATGGAAATGTTCCGGATACAAGGTTTCAAAGTGCTTCGCATGCTGCCATACTCTTGTCGGTGCCGTTGTACGTAGGTCAGCAGCACATAATCATGTTGCAGATGCAGCTAAATTTGAAGCACATTTTGGAAATTATTAATTTTTTGGCGATCAAATATGAGGCGATTTTATTTAAGCAACGATCTTTTAATTGGCGACATTTTGTGTTCAACTTTTTGGATGGCGATCTTATTTCCGCAACTTTATTGAAGGATACCCGGTCAAGGCCTAAGTCAAATGCATAATAATAACAATTGGACATATTGGTTAAGTATCATACATGCGCAAATTGCGCAGTTCCTCAACTTGAAACTTCCCTCAAGTAAAATATATTTGGAATGCTTTTGATCAAAATGATCCTCTTGTCATCGCAATCATAGTTATGTGTCATTTTTAATTGTAAAAAATTAGCCAAAAAATTTGTGCTGACATTTTAATAAATCTGATTGTAGATCTGATTGTAGATCTAAAATACAGTTGATTTAACTGAAATTAATAATTAACAAATGTATTTTAATAACATTCCAAAGCCATACTCACGGTAGTCGATCATTTTTAAGCTTTGCATTGTCATAACCACCCTCTCAAAAAGAGCCAATCATCCGGTGGCGGCTGGTGACCATGTCGCTGGGTTGCGCAACCCCCAAAGCAGCCACCAATTTTTCGCTACACAATTTTTCAATAACAATAATAATTTCACATGGAATGTTGTCTGGTACAGCAAGCCAATTCCCTATCAAAGAAATAATTGAGTTGAGTGTTTGACTGCGCTCCGGTGGCTGCGCGTTGCGTTGTGAACCACGTGGGTCGCTTGACAATAGCGACATACGTACAATTTCCACGCTAGCGTATACTACATAGCCTGTAATGCAGTATTACTGAAGACAACTTGCCTTGAGGAAGTGGGCGTGGCCAGTTGCAGAGATGGAGCGACCCACACGTTTCAACCAAGACCTAGCCATGTTTCAACTCGCATAGACTATGAATAACTCTCTGCGCGGGGAGGGTGTTGGTGTGTTGCCAACATGCTTAAGGCAGATGCCATTCGCTGTATGAAGCTGAGGGTAGACCATAGAGGAATATATAGACCTAATAGTTCTTCATTTTGTTTAAATAATTCATGTATTTTTTATTAATTAGGCCTATGCAGTATAGTTTCAACTGCTGCCTAACCTAGCTTAAGTTAGCTAGATTAATTAGGAATAATTATATTCGTGCTGAGGCAATATGCTTCAGGAAAACAATCACTATCCACATAACAGGACCACATTGGAACCGAAGTATCCCAGCCTAATTTTAAGAGTGAAAATTTTCTCACTAACATTGCAACCCCCACTTCTTAGACCCACCGGCCACCACTGCAATCATCATCAACCAAATTAATAGAATTGACATAAATAAATTTACCTTTTTAGTGCATGCATACCAAATTTACAAAAAGATGCAGTAGCGCTGTATATTTGTTGGCTTTTACATCAAGTTCTGATGGTTGCAAAATAAAATAGCAAAATTACAGGTATTTAATTATGGAAAAACCAATTCGGGGACGTCTCATTGTCTCGGAAAGAACCTGTCCGGGACGTGGGACATTTTATTCCATTGTGGGACTGTCCCGACCAATCCGGGACACCTGGTCACCCTAACTAGAAATATGCCACGTCACCACTAACATATAGTTTACCATTACGAGTTTTAAATGTTTCCGTTTAGCACTTTAGAGGTCACTTTTGCTATTATTTTACTATTCTATCGATTCCTGACCTCAACCCGTTAACTGGGATCCCCGAACTCAGCTCGTCTAACGTTATCTGCCGTTATTTGGGCCCAAAAGTCCGTGACATGTCCTGTAGATTTCCTAGTGGACCCTACCTCCAAAATATTTTATTGTTGGCACGGACGGTTAGAAAGAGCAATAAAAAAGCTAAAGAATGGTGCATACCACGTCTTCTTAGCGTTCATATAGCCAGAGATATAGCAAGTTTTAAAAAAATATGCTATTTAGTTTTGAGTAATTTTCCAACATTATAACGAAAATTAACAACGTCTAAAATTTAAATCCCCAGTTAACGGGTTAAATGCTAACTTTCTGTCGTAGGAATTAATTTTCCGACGATTATTAGTTAAGTTAGAAGCATTTTTGTTCAGCTCTGTATTTTGTGTTTAGGCCTATATTTAACATAGGAAGATAGGAGCTTCTTCTAGCGCGCAGAACTCAATAATTATAGGCACTACTACTACACGTGATACTACCATTATGGTGTTATGCCAGGATTAGTAGATTATCTACAAAATTGATACATCCATCACTTGTTTACCTTAACAACAGCGATTTTTCGCCCACCAGCATAGATCAGTAACATAAATTTTACGACCATAGAGAGTGTTCTGGATACTCATAGCTATTTAAACTGTAGATTAAGCAGCTATTATGATATCTTCTTCTAGTGCGCCTATAAATTTACGAGATTTTCCATATTTGGCATCCAGTTTATTGGAAAACGAACGAATGTTAATTAGGCACTGGTGTAAATGCACCATCAGATGTTTTAAAAATTTAGAATAATGACAACAAACCAACAGGACGGACATGGAACGACTGATTTACACCTTGAAAATACTTCATTAATGAAGGCACCATTGTAGACTGGTTTCAATGTGGTCTCACAGCACCACCTAGAGATAATGTAATGTAATGTGGCATTTGTATAGCGCCTCTTCTATTTCTACTCAGAGGCGCTCCTGGCATTGGAGTCACAAGGTAAAGTAGTGAGACTTTAGCTTACGCATTGAGCTGAGTGAGGGAGTAAGAAGAAGTGATTCCCGAATGGATGGGTTCAAGGCATTCCAGAGGTAGTCACTGCGCGGTAGTCACTGCAAAACCCTGATGCTGAGTAAGAGCAGTGCGTGATCTGGGGACATAAATATTCTTCTGATCAGTGGAGCGGAGCAGGCGATGTGCAGTGGTATAGGGTGATTTGAAAAGCTCAGTAATGTAAGACGGTGACTGACCTCGAAGTGCTGCAGAAACAATAATTACTTGCTTGAATTTAATGGGGTCAGAAATTGGAATTCAGTGGAGGGTGTTAAGCATAAAGTCTGAGATGCTAGAGTAGCGAGGAGCTTTAGCCACAAGACGAGCCGCAGCATTTAGGACACATTGCAGAGTGGAGAGCAGGCTTTTGGGCAGGCCAAGATAAAGAGAAATGCAGTAGTCTAACCTACTAGCTACAAAAGCATGAACCACAGATTTGGCCGCAGATAAAGAAAGTGAAGAACGAATAACCCTAATTTGCCTAAGTTGGTAAAAGCAGGATCAAGAGAGTCTAGCAAAGTACTCTTTGAAGGTCAAGTTACTGTCAAAGTAAATACCAAGGTTTTTGATACAATTTGAGAAAGATAGATTAGGAAAGAGAGATTTCAGTAAGTCATATTCAATTTTTGAGTGCAGATGTTTAGTACCAAGCCAGATAAGTTGAGTTTTGTCAGGTATTATAATATATAATAATAATATAATAATAATATAATATGTAATCTTGCAGTGAGTTCTTACAATAATCATCAATTGTTGTCATCACTGTCACTTTGGAAATAGGCTGTTTGGGCTTTCTTATGTGTACTATTATGGGGCCATCCATATATTACATAATTTCAAAATTTGCCGATGATACAAAGATGTGCAGAAATATGTACTCTGAGGATGATGCTAAAATTTTACAGGAAGATCTAAGGAAATTGTTTCAGTGGTCTGTGGACTGGCAGATGCTTTTCAACATCGATAAATGTTCTGCAATGCATGTTGGGAAATCTAATAATGGTAATGAATATACTTTAGGGGGAAGGTTCTAACCACAACCCAAAAAGAAAGAGACTTAGGTATAATCATCCATAGAAGTATGAATCAATCTCAAAAATGTATGGAGGCAGCAAAAAAGAAAAACCAAATGTTTGGAATGACGAAAAGGACAATAGTGAGTCGAGACAAAGAGGTAATCGTAAAACTATACAAGTCGTTAGTAATGCCTCATCTAGAATACTGTGCTCAGGCGTAGAATCCATTCTTGAAAAAAGATATAGAGCTTTTAGAAAAAGTGCAAAGATGAGCAATGAAGATGGTTAATGAATGCCATAACTTAAGCTTTGAAAAAAGACTTCAATATTGTGGACTGACAACATTTGAAAAGAGAAGAGAGAGAGAGAGGGAATTTGATTGAAACATACAAAATAATGACTGGGAAAGTAGATGTGCCATATGATTGATTCTTTACATTGGCACACTATGTTATGTAGACTATATGTTATGTGTTATGCAGCACAAGAGGCCACAAATGCAAATTGTTTAAGCAGAGGGTGGGTCCAAGAAAGAAAAGTTTTTTAGTGCAAGGTTGTGGACAAATGGAACAGTTTAGACAAGGTGGGAGTGACAGTTGAAACAGTAAGCAGATTCAAAGGCTATCTCAGAAAACTAGGTTACTGAATGCGGAGAGTTACTACAGTGGTTTTCACACAATCTTACTTAGCCTCCTAAAACACTTTTATACCACATTATTACTATTATTTGTACACATTAAGGGATGAGTAATTGGATTTAGGAGATTTTGCGTACGGGTAGGGAAGTAGGTAGGTGTCTCAGATGAACGCGTACTTGTGTAAAAATTTATAGTCTACATAACAATTAATATACAACTACCAGTAATCAGGTTGAAATTACACACATTAGATTTGAACATAATTACTTTCTCATTAGCAGGCATGGGTGACGAGAATTGTTAACATGCCTGCACTCGTTAAAACACATGTATTGCCCTTCCTAACTGTTGTTGATCAATAGATGTTGCAAAACGTGGTAAAGACAAGATTAATTCAATATTTTAATGAAACAAAACTCGTAGGCAGCCATTTGCTCTGCTCCTCAAACTGGAAGACCACAATACCCGCTAATAATACTTCCTACTACCATGCTGTAAGCAAGATAGTAATCACAGACAGGGAAGACATCTCATAACATGCCCTCCCCCTTAAATTGTATGATTTTCACAGAAAATCACACGTACAACAGAGAAAATAATTATTCACAGTTATTAAAAAAATCATTAAGAGTCCATAGTTATTACAGAAATATCAAACTACAGATCAGAATCTCTAATCAACAAATCAATTAGTAAATTAAGTTTTCTTGCCCTATGCTTAATTTACAAGAATATTGATTTAATTATAAACTCCACCAGAGCAATCTCTGATTATAATTAGACATATGACTCAAAAACTGCAAAGATGAATGATCAGAAAAAACAGTGACAGATTTAGAACCAAAATAAACAGAAAACATCCAAACTGCAACAATCAAAGATAAGGCCTCTTTTTCCATAACAGAATAATGAATTTGATGTTTGTTTAGCTTTTGACTGAAGTAACAAATTGGATGCTCAGCTCTGTCATAAACTTGAAACAACCACCAACAAAAAGTTGAGAAGCATTCACTAAGCAAAATTACCTAAAATAATCAGGAGGGCGCAGAATTGGCCTTAGAAGCCATCCTAGACTTCAATTCCACAAATTAACTCTCAGCCTTGTCAGACCATTCAAATGTTTATTCTTCTTTAACAATTCAGTTAAAGGTAAAGTTAACTCAGAATAATGGGGTAAAAATCTATAATATCAAGCTAATCCTAGCCAAGATAAAACTTGTTTCTTGTTTTTAGGCCTAGGAGAATTTACTGACACATCAATTTTCACCTTCAAAGGCTAAACCAAATTTAACCCTAAATGATTTTTCTAGAACACTATTTAAACATTAACAAAAGTACATTTCTCCATAAACCAACATCAATTCACAACATATTTACATTAACCCTTTACCCGTTTCCCCCAAGAATACTCGCCCATTTCACATTACATTACAAATAAATGAACAGTAAAATGGTTAATCATGGCATATTATGACAATATCTCTGTCAACTATTAGACATTATACAATCTGTTCCTAACAGTTACAATAGCATTCACAAAATAACCAGGCAAGTTTTAATCCAAAATTTCCACTTTAGTCCACTACATAGCTCAAACCATCCAACAGCATCAATGAAAACACTTTTCCAACGAACCTAGCAATGTGGAATATAAACACCAATCATCAAATTGCCATGACTATCAAGCCATTCCACATAATCACAAAGAAATAAGTTGTTAACATCAGTGCCATTTAAAACAAATCTCACAGATTTTCTTAAAACTCAAATGCTTACATAATTATTCAACAGAAAAATACTTTGCAATAGACAAATCATGTACAACAGACAAATCATGTGCAACAGGCAAAGCATTAGTTACAACTAACACCATCGAGTACATCATCACAATTCTTTCACTGAAACATTACTCAAAACAACAGAAGAAATGGTGCCTAAAGTAAAACAAAAGGGCAGTCAAAAATGGCTCGAAGGATGCAATAGATGTCACTGAGGCGGGAAGAGCATTCCAGAGAGGAGGGTTGCCTCAGGTTACTGATCTTTCCCCCAGCATCACCGTCTTGGACGGAGGAGGGACATAAAGGCAAAGTCGCTTGTTTGATTGCAGCTGTTTCCGACAGTCTGTCGGCATCAGCCGCTGTATGAGCGCAGAAATATACTCCGGGCAGAGAGGATCATTCAGGGCTCGGAATGTCAACGCACAACGTTTATAAACTATACACTCTGAGATCTTCAGCCAGTGTAGCCTTTCTTTTAGTAATGGAGTCACTTGATCCCTCCATCTCGCGCTGAAGATCAATCGGGCCGCAGCGTTCATGACCGATTGGAGACAGTCTAGCTTGTCCGGCAGTGCTCAAATCACCGATGCCACGTCGTCTTGAGATAGAGACTGGAACGACCCGAATTGGCATTGTGAGAATAGTGCGTTAAGTGTGGGCGGGTCATGCACCTCAGTAGCATCGCACACCCGTGCTTCCTTCTCACTGAGATATTTGGCGAAGGAGTCTGCCGGAGGCATGCCGTGAGCTCGTGTTCGTCCACGGCCGAGTAGAGTGCAGGGATGTGACCAAGACAGTAACCCTCAAGACCAAGACATTAGGTGTCAAGACCAAGACAGTAATTCTAAACATAAAGAAAACAGACAAAACAAGATTCGCACATTTTTTATCAACATCAGCAATAAAATTACGAAAATTTGGATGCTCAGCTAAATTCACTGGCAGACTGCACCAGACAATTAAATTTTTACGATTGAATTTGTGAGCATTCTTTGTTGTGAATGATTTTTGGATATGTTGCATCTTGTTTCTGACAGAAACAGTGGAAAAACCCACTGTCATTCATTCATTCATTAGTTCACATGGACGACAGAAGTCCGTTGTGCCAATCTTGTGTTGCACGAGTTGTGACCGCGACCGATGGCTGAGTGCCATTCATGAATAATTGTGGAAGGAAGACCATCGCCGATCTGCTGGGGCCATGTACGGCGTGGTCTTCCAGGAGGTCTTCTCCAACTTGAAGGAGGGCACGTCTCGGTGCGTTGAGTAATAGCGCAGGCGAGAGCGCGGTGGGCCGGAATGTTGTTGTCCTGGCGAGCCACATGACCGAAGAGAGACAGATGGCGTCGCGTGATAATTTCTGTCACTGGCAGGAGGGCAGTCTGTTTGGAGACTGCTTCATTGGTCACGAAGTCAAACCAGCAAATGCAGAGAAGCTGTCTCTGGCAGCACATATGGAATGCCTGTGGTCTTTGAGAGTCTCGTGTAAGCAGAGTCCAAGTCTCAGAACCATATAGGAGAATAGGCAGGACGCAGGACTGATAAATACGGATCTTGGTACCGAGCTGTATCTGTCTTTGGCACCATAGATTTTGAAGAGATCTCATGGCAGATGCAGCTATGCCGATTCTGCGAGTAATGTCCCGCTAACACCTGCCATCAGAACTCTGGACACTGCCAAGGTAAGTGAATTCTGACACATTTTTCACCTGGTGTCCATTAACGTATATGTTTCCTGCGTCTCCTCCAGAACCCATATTCTGCAGCTTGGTTTTTGTCCAGGACACATGTAGTCCTAGTTTGAATCTCAAGACCAAGACAGTAATGACGATACCAAGGCCGAGACACTGGCCAGCAAGACCAAGACATTGAAAATACTGTCTCGACACGAGACAGTGTCTCGAGATGTCACATCACTGGTAGAGTGTTCAGAGACGACAAGGATCGGCTCATTCAGATTCGACATTACCACTCTAGAAGACCTCACGTTTCCGGCGGAGCAGGTGCCTGTAGGCTCTCCAACATTCTGTCCAACATGTTACTGCGTCACCCGCGTCCGTGTGATGGTTGGACAGGCCTATGTCAACAACACTGATCTGTGGCGGCACAGTGTCATTGTGGTATGCGACCACATCAAGCACACCCCCACCGGTGTGCGTCGCCTGAGTCTTCTGGAACACGAAGTTGTAGGTTGTGAAGAGCTCTCCGAGTTGACAAGTGGCTGCCTCATCTTCACGATCGAGCTGCACATTAAGATCTTCTGCAACATCCACAGGTCCTGATATAGTCGCGAGGTCTTCTAGCAGCTCTGACATTTCAGAGAAGAGTTGCGTGATCATGACTGAACGGGATCGGTATACCGTGGCCAATACACGCGACTCCACAGAGGAAACTCGAGCGCACACGAACTCGAAAGTTTAAAGCTGTCTTGAAACCTTCAGCTTAGACAGGCGGATACCAGGAGCAGCAACAATGGCTACTCCCCTAATGTTGGTGGTTAGATGATCGCCGTCGACTAGGAAGCGGGGGCGTGCCCTCTCAAATATTTGATATCAATCGCTAAGAAGTCTACCAATACAGGCCGAGTTTTTGTCATGCCACGTAAGTGCTCTGACAAACTTCTTGAAGGTCGTATAACTTGCTGTTAAGCAACCGGATTTCAAAGGCTGAAGGTTATAACGTTACCCGCGCCTTCAGTGTGTCGAATACTTCGTACGGAGAGAACGGCCGGCGGACGCCAGACTGCACATGAAGAGAGTCCTCCTCCTCCTGAAATTGAAATAGTCAAACGCTCCGTTTTCGGCCGGCTCCAGCGTCGGTTGAATACGCTTCCGGCCAGCCCTCGTGCCACGATGACGGAACTCGTCTCTGGGTCTCGTCAGTTCTGATAATCCCGATTTCAGTCAAAATGTAAGCGCGCAGTGCAGGACAGCAGCCAAGAGAGTAGGCCAACAGCTCCTTCGACGTATAACGAAACATTCCCAGCTCATACTATCGTGCACGCAAGACAGCGTATGCACTCCGATATGCACAACGTATCAATGAGACACACATAATGAGCCAAGTATAGTGCATGCAGTAATCGTTGATTGAAGTCACGACAAACGGGTGCTTAACTTCACCGCATCCACCAAAGGTCCGATAACTACTCCAAGTGATCCAGTATATGAGTCGACGTCCTCATGAACGTAGAAACGAGAGTTTTTCGAAGCCGAGACGGGTTTAAAAATCGAGAAAACAGAAAAACCGCACGCTGTGAGAAGGCTGCAACAGTCTAGCACCACTCCCACAAAACACAATAACACACCATCAGGGCTCGACCCATCAACATGACACAAAGAACCAGTAGAACAAAACTTCTAATTATCATCACTGCCAAAAATGACAGTGATAATAATTGGTCACACAAACTCGAATCAGCTAACAAAGCATTTTCAGAAGATAGACATATCAAAAAAAATTTCTACCACCACATCAACATCTTCAAAAAATAAATTTGACAAATTTAAGTTATCATCTATTTAAACAACACCTACAGTTTCATTGTTTATAACTTCAAATTTCGTCAAAACTTCAGGTTTGTTATTACAACTTCACCAAACAGCCTCCAATGAGATTCGCAAACAGTGAATCTCATTGGAGATGCTTAACTTCAACACAAAGCGTATCTTCTACATTCATCAAAGTATAATCTCCATCTGATAAATACCTCCATCTTCCTGCAACTGTACCAAATCATAATGATTTAGACATTCCAAATTCAAAACAGATGAAAACACATTTTTATCACGGCCAACACGATGATAACCATTACGAATCTGTTTCAATTCCAATTCACGTGTTGCTTTCAAAGCTCTCTCCTCTCTCTCTCCCTTTCTACACTCTCACAACATACAACTATCAAGCAATCAATTCACAAAACAGAAATATAGTATCAAGCAATCAATTCACAAAACAGAATGAATAGTATCTTTCCAGACACTATGGATAATTCTTTAATTAATTCTGCTGTAAGCTTCTGAGACTCTCTCTCCCAATCTCTGACAAGTATCCACAAGTATGACAATTATCCTTAACATTCTGAGAAATACCGTAAATAATTTCTCTGCAGCCGATCCTGAGTTTTCTGAAGCCCCAATTGACAACGTGCAGGTATATCATGGGCCATATACAACAATTTTCTCAACAACTCTACAACAACTCTCTCTTATGCTTTCTATCGTTTTTCTAGAGACAATCCATCAGTCTTCCAGAAGGATTGTATATGATCACACCTCAGTGACCACAGGAGCGACAACACAGATAAATGACACTCAAGTGACTGAGTATCGCACGACGATGCAAAGAGATCACGCAAGTGAGAGTCACAGTGAAATAATCGAGGAATTGACGCTAGGACTGCACGACAGTGCAGAATCACTGTGAAGTGTTCGAATAATTGACGCCAAGAATGCACAACGGTAGAACACAATGACGATGCAAAGTTCATCTCCAGGTGAGCAAAGAAACGACATCTAGAAGCATGACTCTCCAAGACAGCGACTGAAACGCTAACCATCTCCAGCCAGAAAATAATCTTTCCGACGAAAACACACTGCACTTCACAACAATAAAGCAAACGGCTCACTGAAATTTTCCAGACTGTTGGCATAAAATCAACTTAACGTCGAAACAATGCAAACAGTTAAATTTCCATCTCCACAAAGAACAAAATATGTAGAACAGAAGCACAGTTTTCGTCAAAAATATCTCTTCGGAAATCGAAAATTCGCAAAATAAATGTTGCTTGCAACCATCGATGATGTTGCGAAACTCGATAAAGACAAAAGAAAATACAAATGAAACAAAACTCGTAGACAGCCATTAGCTAGGCTCCTCAAACCGGTAGACCACGACACCCACTAATTACTTCCTGCAACCATGCTGTAAGTAAGATAGTTATCACGGACAGAGAGGACATCTCATTACTGTGACGACATTATTCTACCGTGCGCCTTATGACTATAGCTATGGCTAAAAATTTTCAATCACGATGGTTGTAGAGAAGCTAAATTATACGTCGTATAGGCCTATAGGGGAAGGGACCGAACACATACGGAGTTAAATAGACGAGGGGTTTAAAAATACTTTTGCATACGTAATATATGGATGGCTCCTATTAGTCTGTCAAATATGTTAGCAGCGCCTTGAATGATACATACATTTTTGTTTTTGAAGGAGAAATTGTAGTGGATTACAGCAATTCAAGTGTAGCAACTGTCTACAGAGAGCATCCCAATGATGTGATATCATGTCAATTCACCGTCGTTGCTTCACAATGATAGCCCACGCGGACGGACCATGGTTGTCCAGAACTTTCTTACTTTATTGCAGCTTTCAGGAGTTAATTTCCCTGCCGTTTGATCTATTTCAAGATGTTGTCGCGTCAGCAGATCCTCTCTTTCTATATCTTTTCGCCCGGCCCATCATTATACGGCTGTCTATGTTTTCATTTTGTAGCCTCACAATATACCTGAAGTAACAGTTTACGAGACTTGATGTGGTTAAAAAATTCTCTCACGTTCCAACTATTTTATAAACTTATTATTTGGTC
Organism: Metaphire vulgaris; assembly: GCA_018105865.1. Classification (NCBI taxonomy): domain Eukaryota; kingdom Metazoa; phylum Annelida; class Clitellata; order Crassiclitellata; family Megascolecidae; genus Metaphire; species Metaphire vulgaris. The sequence continues at coordinate 6,110,268 of CM030838.1, read as the reverse complement.
TTTTTAAATCAAGGGTAGGCTTATTCGTATCATTGTATTTCCATATATTGTTTCTACTAAAATTAACTTTGCAGTGAGTCAACTCCAATTCTTCAAATGTCTAATTATGGAAATATACTGATACTTTCGCTTCTACCATGAATATCAATTTTACGTATGCCATCGCTGAAATTTAGTGCACTTTATTGGCAGTATTTATGTGACTGATTTTATATTAACTTATTGACTACAATATTATTGCATATATTTACATTTATGATGGCATTAGGTCTTTTATATTCTTGTCTAAGTCGCTCATAATAGGCTTTAAAAATAAGAATCATACTTCCAATACATTAAAGGTCTTTTTATGATTTGAAAATAATGCTAATTAGACCTATACAACAAAACTATCTGGCATATATAGGGTTCTTGGTACGGTACACTAACGACTGGCAATAGGCAGAAGCGATTCTAGGTCTAGGCTATAGCCTACCCAAAATGTCAGGCCTACCCAAAAATTACATGGCCTACCCTGTGGCTGGCCTACCCGAAAAAAATGCACGGCCTACCTATAGCTGGTCTCCTCATAAAATGTGTTGTATGGCTGGGTAGGCCTAATTAGTGCATGATGTTTACGATACGGGAGTACATTAATCGCGTAGACTGTATCGAGTGCAGTTGCAGGGCCACTGATAGTTCCCACTTCCCAGCCACTCGTCCGATACCTTCTTTTCCATTTGGTTTCCAGATGTCAGGAATCTTTATCTAATTGATCAACTACCGCTTACTGATCAATGGCCATTCAACCGTTGTTGCACAAATTTTCCTCCTGCCAGCAGTGTCTAGTTTGTTAAATGAAATGTAGGCCTACTGTTAACCCGTTCCCGGGCAGCGCCATCTATAGACGGAGGCCGAAAATCATATTTGAAAGTGTAACGCCGTCTATAAACGGTGCGCCACATAAGCATCGGACATTGGAGTTTTAAACCGCCCCGGGACTCCTGGAGTAACTTTTCGATTTAGTTTACTATCCATTCGATAGATGGCAGCACTTTCTTCGCTGTTGCTGACTATATAAGCAAGAAAGCTTGTCATTCATCGTCCAAATACTGGGATTTTGCGTTGAAATGCCTCGAAAAATCTCAAGTCTGAGGTTTGAAAAATCGTAACTCCGCCAATTTTGGCCCGATCTTCAAAATGTTTGCACTATTATGTTCCAATTACACCGCCCTAAAACTTTCTCGCTCACAGTTGGGGGGGTCACCGCTGAAAATTTTTTGCTATTGTGCTTTGAAATTTTTTGGGGGGAGGGTTCCGATTTTCGGCTGTTGAGTGGACCTACCCCCAAAATTTTCTTTTTTGGCATGCATGGTTCGAAAGAGCAAAAAATGCTAAACAACGGTGCAAACTGCATCTTTCTAGCTTCTATATAGCCTGAAATATACTGAGTTGTTCGGTTTTTCAGATTTAGAATCTGTTCGCAAAATTGTCATTTCTTCGAGCAATGAGTAATATTGTTTGAAAAAGCATAAATACTCCAAATTTTGTCCAATCTTCAAAATTTTTGCACTATTATGTTCCAATTACACCGCCCTAAAACTTTCTCGCTCACAGTTGGGGGGTCACCGCTGAAAATTTTTTGCTATTGTGCTTTGAAATTTTTTGGGGGGAGGGTTCCGATTTTCGGCTGTTGAGTGGACCTACCCCAAAATTTTCTTTTTGGCATGCATGGTTGAAAGAGCAAAAATGCTAAACAACGGTGCAAACTGCATCTTTCAAGCTTCTATATAGCCTGAAATATACTGAGTTGTTCGGTTTTTCAGATTTAGAATCTGTTCGCAAAATTGTCATTTCTTCGAGCAATGAGTAATATTGTTTGAAAAAGCATAAATACTCCAAATTTTGTCCAATCTTCAAAATTTTTGCATTATTCTGTTCCAATTACACCCCTTTACAACGTTCTCGCCCACAGTTTGGGGGTTACCGCAGAAAATTTTTTGCTATTGGGCTTGGAACAAAATTTGTCCAAAATGTTTAGGAGGGGTCCTATTTTGGGCTGTATGGTGGACTCTACTCCCAAAATTTCCTTCTTTGGCACGGATGGTTCGAAAGAGCAATAAAAATGCTAAACAACGGTGCAAATCGCATCTTTATAGCTTCTATATAGCCTGAAATATAGTAAGTTTAAAACTTGTATGTTCACATTTTCACATGAACGCCTTTCCCCCAAATTAAATACCCCGATTGGGGACGACTTGAAAAAATTAAATCCTCCTGCAACGGGTTAATGATAGTAATGTTGGTGACCGCTAGCAAGCGTGAGTCATTGCACCAGCTGTAGAGCAGCAGCTGCAGCAGTGTAGCAGCTGCAACAGTTAGCAGATGAGATGATAGCTGAGTAGTGACATTGCAGTACTGTCTTATGTCATGGACATTTCTGATTAAAAACTGTATTAAATTAACAACCACCTCATGTAATTATGTTGTGGCAACCTCAGTCATAACAAGTAATTGCCCCCACATCTCCACAGAATTAGCAGTCTTCCAGTCCAGTGTTACAGAGTTTGGGAGTTACTTTTTGCAATGGGAGTAGTTCCTATTGCTAGTCCTAATTAAGTTCCCCTAATCTGATGGTTGACAACATAACTGTTGATAATTAATTCTCAACGTACCCGGACATCTGGTGTAATCAAGTGTGTGTTTTGATTAACCTCCTTGAGGTTATATTCTCTGGCACTTTTCCATGCAGAAAGCACTCCGTGCATTCTTACATTGCTTCCGATGGACTGTCCCCTGTGTCACACTATTCAGCGGCGAACAATGGTTCGCTCCTTTGGCCGAAGGGCATTGGATACTGGAATGCAATAATTGGCTCAGTGTCCACTAAGAATACCTCGTGTGCCACAGACCGCAGCTCCATTTGGTTGGGCGTGTCAACAAAGCAATTAAGTGGGTGGTCACCTCCTGCTCCTGCAGCTGCACCTGCTCCATTGGAGACGTAGATAAAAGACGACCGTGAGGCGTCCTTAACGCTATTAGTTTCAGAATTCTCCGACGACCACAACCCGTCATTAACGCTAGGAAGGTTAACAGAACAGTTGCAGAAGCAGCTGTAAGTCTGTAACTGTCATGTAAAATGGCGACGCTAAGCCAGGGAGTCTTTAAGACGTCTTATAGACTCCCTGGCTAAGCTCAGTGCTAATATTCATTCAATTTAAGACTGCAGCTCATTTGAGATGCAGATTACTATAATATTCAACAATTATATTATCAAATTGGGATCGATAAATCGATAAATTTGTGGTCAAATGCGCTGGAGTTGACGCATCTGATATTAGCCTAGTGGTAAAGAAGTAGGAAGACATGGTGACTGACAATTCCAACCATGCAGGCCTACAATTAAAACTGTTGAATTTCAAAACGTTTAACATCAGTCAACGGATGTAGGCCTATCAATTTCACAAGCATCTGCAGCTAAATCAGATGGTCTGTGTAAGATTTCAGAAGGATTATAAAGATCAACCTTGCAACCTAAACTGCTCGCATTTCCAAAAACAAAATGTGATGAGCGTTTACGAGCTTATAACTCTTTGTTGTATGACACGGGGCCTCACTTATTAGTGCTGTTCTTTAACCCTTTCATTACCCATGGTGCCAAATGGAGCCATTGAAAATATATTTCTTTTTTTGTTCAGGAATACAAATATATCTTCATTTTATGGTCTGTGCGATTGACCAAGTCATGACACAGAGCATGAATGCAGCCTGATGTTTTACTTTCTTGTCTTTTGCAATATTTCTGGTTTCAAAACTTGCACTTTTTGCATAAAATATAGTTAGAAATAATTTTTCAATTCTTGCTGTAAATCAGCTTTTATAAAGAAGTAAAAAAATATTTTCGTTATCGTGCATCAATTGCGTAACCTTTGGCATAAATTATGCTGTAATAATTGCTGCCACTCATGAGGAAATGATGTTTTAATGCATGGTGCCATTTGGCGTCTATGGGTTCCAACGGTAACGTAATGCCTGAAAACACCAGTCATGTGTAACCTTTATGTTGTGGCTACATTTCCATGTGGGTGATTATCGATTATTAAATGTATGTTTATTATCGATTATTTAGTATATTTTGTAGTTCTATCAATCGCAATGTATCATGACTTTGTGCAGAGACAAACCCGAAGTTGAATAACAGTGATACAGCTGATTCTGTTCCCTGATGCTGATGTATCTGTACCGGAGAACGAGTTTGATAGTGACTATGAAAATGACCAGAGTGACAGTGAGAGCTCTGAATCTGTGATGTGAGTGAAGATGATGTGCCCCTTGCAGAGTTTGCTGTGGACAGTCCTAATCTACATGCGGATAATGATGATGATGTCCCTTTGGCATATGTCCCTTTGGCATATATCTCAAGACAAAAACACCTGCTGAGACCGAAAAATCAAGTCACACATTTCGATGGAGAAAATGAATGCAGTGAAGCCAGGAAACATTGAATGAAAATGCAAATTCTCTGATCCTTCAGAGATAGGAGACCAATAAGCTACTTCAATCCTTTCCATCAAAACTTATTGAGCACATCGTAGAACAAACAAATATCTACTCAGTTCAGATGAATTCTGCCTTTCGTACTGATTTGTCAGAAATTGAGCAGTACCTCAGAATTCTTCTCAAGATGGGGTTGGTTCACCTGTCACGGTATGCCATATATTGGTCCAATGAGCTCAGAGTGCTCAGTGCTTGCTGTCGCTGATGCTGTCGCTGAGCCAAAACAGATTCAGTGACCTTTGCAGATTTTTGCACTTCAGTGACAACAGCTAAGGCAAGATGATGAATGCTACGATCGTTACTTCAAAATACGACCACTTCTGGATATGGTGCATGAAGCTTGCCTGCAAGTTGAGCCAGAGCATCACATGAGCATCGACGAGCAAAGGATTCCTTTCAAGGGGAGAATTCATTACGTCAGTATCTCCCAAGGAAGCCAAAGAAGTGGGAGTTCAAAGTGATGGCACAATGTGGAGCAAATGGCTTCATATATGACTTTCATCTTTTATGACAGCAAAGGGCCAAAAGCTGAGGCTACTTGTGGGTACTGAAGATCTTGTTGTAAAACCACGTGAAACCCTTCCTAAAGGGATGAACTTCAAGTTGTACTGTGATAACTGGCTTACGTTCCTTGAGCTTCAGTTGATGCTGCGATCTTGGGGAATATGGACTGTGGGCACTGATAGATCTAACAGACTATGAGGTGCAGTGCTAAAGGCAGAGAAAGAGTTAAAACAGGCTGGTCGAGTCTCTGCTGATAAGGCAGTTGATGCCAACTCTGGTTTGGCCATTGTAAGATGGTTGGATAACCGTGCTGTCCAGCTTTCTTCTACTCACACTGACCAAAAAAAAGATGGGACAGGAAACTGAAGGAATACTCATATATCAGATGTCCAGCAATAGTAAAAGAATACAGTACAATGAAGTCGTGGGTGGAGTCGACTTATTCGACATGCCGATGTCTCTTAATAAAGTCGACCACAAAAGCACTAAGCACAAGAACTGTTTTCTCAAGTTTCATACTGAATAGAGTGTTACATTTATTAACACAAATATTATCTTATCATTCTGATGCATATTGTTTAATGTCTGCTTGTTAGTTAGTTAGTGCAGCACTGCACTTTTCAAGAGTTTACTTTCCATACCATTGGCTTCATTTGGCACCATGGTCAATTAATATGAAATATAACAGATATTGTTCAAATTACATTTATATGTATGTTCTGTTGTCTATTTCAATGCAAAAATGCTAACAAATATTTTTTCCATAAATATAATTTAATTCGGTAAAATATAATTTAATTCGGTAATGAAAGGGTTAACTGTTAGTTATTAACATGTCAGACATATGAATTCATAAATTAAGTTATTTATAAATGATTTTTTTATCAACTCATGATGATTAACAGTATAGTTTCTTGTATAACAACCAGTATTCTTATTTTTTACTCATACGCGTTTAGTGCGTAAGGATTTTATTTTTAAAAGTTGGCTCTAAATAAATCTAGAGCATAATAAAATGTATTCGGATGACAGGAACAAACTTTTATCGTACCACAGCGCATTCAATTTTATTTAATTTTGAGAATGTGCAGCTGTGTGCCTTCTGGTCAGTGTGTGTGTGTGTGTTTGTGTGTGTGAGTGTTTGACCTGCTAGGAGAAAAGGTACCATATAGCGAGAAAATTGCATTTTTATCTTGAAATCTTAAATTTTTCAAAAATTACTTTTTGGGTATTTTAGACAGTATGATGTGTAGACAATTAAATGATTGTCTTTTTAATAAAATTTGCATCATTTAGTAAAGAATTTGTTTTAAAACAGAGATAGGTAAAAGGTATCGTAACTTCATAAGTGGGCTTCTGACTTTGATGCCCTGTTTATAATAATAATAATAATAATAATAATAATAATAATAATAATAATGTGATTTTAAGTGGTTTAGGAGGCTAAGTAAGCCTGTGTGAAAGCCTGTTTAAGCTTACTTATTAATTTTTACAAAATTTTGAATACGTATGAGCTTAGAAACAGCTGACAAATCTGCAATATCGGGCTATTTTTTGTTTCTTTCTTTGCTTAAAAGTGAACTTTAATCTTTTTTGTGCTGCTATTTATGAATTACATCACTAGTTTCTCGTTCTTTGTTTTTCGTCATTCCGTTACATATGTTACATATATAATCACCTTGATTAATATTATTTCTAAGTTTTATTGTGTTTATTACAGCTTGTTCGTATATCTTGTGTAGATTGTACATTACAACCCTATTATTATGCCCTGCCCTGATCTATCCCACTTTTGGTGCCTTTTTCAATTACTGTATTCTAGTATTAGTAATTATATTTATTTCAATTTTCTACTGTGTAGTTTTACAATTTTGAACGCTTTAAATTCATCAATAATAAATGTTCAATTTCTTACAATTTTGTATTTGATAGGCATGATGTTTGGATGCTGGTATCTCTGAAATGACTAGGTATATTTCTCTAAAACTTTGCTGTGACTGAGCTAATACGATATATGCAGTATGCGTAACTCAAGAACCCCACATAGGGTACCTTTTCTCCCAGCAGGTCTCACACACACACACACACACACATATATATATATATATATATATAAAACTGACTCAGAAAACTGACAGCCACTTTAATTTTGGGGTACCTCGATGGCATCACCCTGTGCGGGAACATAAACAGCGTCGCAAGCGATGTCGCAGTCATCGAGCAGGGATGCAATGAGCTAGATCTATCGCTGAACCACCACAAATGTGAGATTTTATCTAAAGGTCCAATTCCAACAACAGACGCCTTGCTAGACCTTTTTCAGTGAATAGACCCACAGGACGCCATTCTTCTTGGGGGCCCTCTATCCACCACGCACACATTTGAGTCTCTGATGTCACGCCGCACCAGCGAGCTAAGTATAGCACTCAGTCATTTGACTCTGATTGCTAAGCAGGATGCTCTAATTTTACTTAGAATGTCCCTCATGCACTCTAAACTTCTGCACATTTTACGATGCACACCCTGCACAGGCCATGTAATGTAATGTAATTAGCTATTTATATTGCGCCTAATCAATCAATGTTAGCAAGTGCATTACAATTAATGTCAATTATTATGTGCACAATTAAACAGATGTGTCTTCAAATGTTTACGGAAAGCAACGGGCGACTTTATGCTCCGTAGCGCTGGTGGAAGGGCGTTCCAGGCATGGGGTCCAGCGTACGAGAAGGCTCGTTGTCCCATGACTGTCCGAAGACGAGGTTTCTGGTATTGGCTGGTAGAGGCTGATCGTAGGCCTGGTCTACCAATGGCGGTTGATGTTGGCTGGAGCAGATCGGCCAGATAGGTCGGACAAAGGCCATTCTGTGCACAGAACATCAGCGTGCATAGTTTGTGTTGTATCCATGACTGGACTGGAAGCCAATGAAGTTCGCGAAGCGCCGGAGTGACGTGGTCTCGAGGTTTTAGGTCCAGTACCAGACGTGCAGCAGCATTTTGTACGCGCTGCAGATTGGCCAGTGTAGACTTTGGAAGGCCAGCAAGAATGGAATTACAATAGTCTAGTCTGGACAGAACAAACGCAGAAACCAGTTGCGAGGCGACTTCTTTGCCAGCGATTTGACAAATCTGGCGGATACGTCGTATGTGATAGAAGCAGCTCTTGGCTAACTGTCCAACATGTTGCTTCATGGTCAATTCGTTGTCAAACAGTACTCCGAGATTTCTGACGACGGAAGAAGGGTGGACGATGGTGCCCTGAAGTGCCAGACTACAATTGGTGTTAGATAGCTTAAGCATGTTATCATGTGAGCCATCCATTGTTAGAAGGTTTTGACGACGCTATACGTGAGGGGCTGGGTTTCTAATCTGCGTCTTTCAGAATGTCAATGGGTACAGCTACACTTCCCATCAGAGATGGGGAACTGGTGATTCGCCGGGTGTCTGCGCTTGCACCTTCTGTCTTCTTGGCTCCAGCTGTTAGCACCCAAGATCTTCATTCGTCCATTCTCTTGAAAGCAAGTCTGCTTACAGACCCACGTGAGGCTGAGGTCATTGCCCAATGGAGGGAAATGAGCCAAATTGATAATCCAACATAGGGCCCTCTCCACAAACAGTCCACTTGGGATCGCCCACTGATCTTCAGAGAGTTTAGGCACCTGCTCCTAACCGACCAACGGAATTACCGTCAGGCACGCCTTAGGGCTGTCACAGCAGAACACGCCGGGGACTGGCTTTATGAGCTGTCCATCGCTTTCTGCGGACTGCGCATGGACGACAAAGCAGTCAGAATCGTCGTCGGCCTCCACCTTGGCGCCAACTTCTGTGAACGACACATCTGCCCGTGCGGAAAGCAGGTGTTGGAAGTTGGATCTCATGGGCTTTCTTATTCACTCGGCCCAAGTCGCGTTCCACGTTACACACTGATCAATGACGTTGTCCACCGGGCATAATCTCGAGCAGAAATCCCATCTGTCAAAGAACCATCCGGTCTTTCGCGATCTGATGGCAGAAGACCAGACAGCCTCACTCTGATCCAGTGGCATGTGGGTCGTAGTCTGATTAGGGATGCAACCGTGGCAGACACAGTCGCTGCCATCTACCCATTACGTCTTTGTCGGCAGGAGCGGCTGCCGAGGCTGCAGCAGTTCGCAAAAATGCCTGACAACAGGCTACATTTTCTTGCCTTTGGCCTTTGAGTCCCTATGCCCTATTAGTTTAGATACACAGCTTTTCATCAAGCAGTTAGGTAGTCACATTTCAGAGTATTCCGGAGACAAAAGGGAAGGAAGCTTTCTATTCCAGCGTTTGTCCATAGCCATATAACGCTTCAATGCAGTGTCTTTTCGAGGAACGTTTTCCATTGGAAACCTCAACGAACCAGACACACAATAATTTTTGTATCCGGACAATTTTTGTTTCTCTTAAGACCTTCGGGAATTAAGTATCGAGGGCATAAAAAATTATATATATGTGACCCGCTGGGAGAAAAGGTACCATAAGTGGGATCACAGATTAGCAAGAAAATTGCATTTTTATCTTGAAAACTTAAATTTTTCAAAAATTACTTTTATGGAATTTTAGACAGGATGATGTGTAGACATTTAAATGATTGTGTCTTTTTAATCAAGTCTGCATCATTTAGTAGAGAATTTATTTTAAAACTGAGATAAGTAAAGAATTTGTTTTAAAACCAAGATAGGTAAAAGGTACCATAAGTGGAGTTCTAACTTTGATGCCCTGTTTAAGCTTACCGGTACTTATTAATTTTTACAAAATTTTGAATACGTATAAGCTTAGAAACAGCTGACAAATCTGCAATATCGGGCAATTTTTGTTTCTTTCTTTGCTTAAAAGTGAACTTTAATCTTATTTTGTGCTGTTTTTACGAATTACAACACTAGTTTCTCGTTCTTTCTTTTTCATCATTCCGTTACATATGTTACATTTATACTCACCTTGATTAATATTATCTTATAAGTTTTTTGTTTTGTTCTATTACAGCTTGTTCGTATATCTTATTTAGATTGTACATTACAACCCCATTATTATGTCCTGCCCTGATCTATCCCACTTATGGTACCTTTTCAATTAGTGTTCTAGTATTAGTAATTATATTTATTTCAATTTTCTATTGATAAATTATGTATAGTTACGTTTGAAACTTTAGAGATAGTTTTCATATATGACAATTACCGGTAATACTGAGATTAAATTTCATCCGTAACTCTTGTATAGTTTTAAAATGTTGAACGCTTCAATTTCATCAATAATAAATGTTCAATTTCTTCGAAATTTGAATTTAATAGGCATGATTTTTGGATGCTGGTATCTCTGAAATGACAAGATATATTTCTCTAAAACTTTGCTGTGGCTGAGCTAATATAACCCTGATATATGCAGTATATATAACTCAAAAACTCCACATTTGGTACATTTTCTCCCAGCAGGTCACATATTATCTATATATATATACTGTATATACATTAGGGTGGAGTGAAAAGGACGAAATTTTAAAAAATTTCGAATTAAAAATTCTAATAGTGGGGAAAGTTGTGCAAGGTATCAGTGATTTGTTCAGTGAAAATTTTGAATTTTTAAATGAACGTTAAGAGCCTCCCCAGAGACAATGAAGTTTGGGCATTTTGTGCAATTAATGCATTTTGGCACATAGACCTTATTCATTTACATACAACTGTTTTATTTTAATAATACAAAAAATACAATTATCCAAAACTGCTTTTGTAAAGAGGTAAAAAGAATTACAAACATTTTCTATTGCATCTTGCATACTTATAGACCCTGTAGTGCTGCGGCAAGCTTCGTTATGTCTCACAATATGCAAAGCACAGTACATGCCGGATCAATTACACAATGTGCGCTTTACTGTGAAACCACAGGTTTCTGTCTGATTCTGTCTGAAGTCTGATTTTGTGCTAGAATATGGCATGAGCCTGAGAGAGGCATGCTTTGACTTTATGTGTCCTTCTCTTGCAATTGGACCACATACTGCAGCACTGGCCTCAGTTACTAGCTTCACACATCTTTCAGTTGCCTGAGAATGGCACTGAAATCTCTGAAAGTTCAACTGCTGATCTGCGCTCTTTATCAATGAAGAAATGCCTTGGCCTGAGAGGTTACAAAGTAGAGGAGGAGCTGATAGTTGTTTCTTGTGCCAGTTAATTAAGTCAATATAGGCCTAACTGGCAGCATCAACATTGAACACTGGAATTTTGAATTTTGGAATTCGAGTAATATTTGAAGTACGTCTAGCTTTCAGTATTCTTCATAGCACTACCTTCTCTGATGTGTTGCTGTGCATCTGCATCTGATAACATTGCCAGCAGCAGATTCTCTTCATGTCCAAAGTATAGCCATTTCTCTGGATTGCCGGATCAACTACTAATTTAAGTTCTACAGGAAGGTATCGTGATAATGAAATTGTCTTCCAAAGTTTGTGCCCTCCGTCCTTGCAGGATGGTTTCATTTCGATATGAAACCAGACTGGAGTAGGCCTATATACTTTTGTATCATAAGTTGCTAGTTTTTCAAATTTTCATTTGGGTTTTCCGTACCTCGGTTAGCTGTTGCAAGCCATCTTGAATGTGCGAGTTTCCTTGGGTCGCGTGATGCCAAACTCTGCGAACAGTCACCAAGTGTTATAGCCTTCCAAACGTCCGGCAGATAAGCCTTATCTGAACTTAAGTCTTCGCATGTTACAATGGGTATCTCTCCTTCAATTAAATCGAAACCTACAATGGAAAAGTTCTGACAAGTGTGTAGCTGCTGACCAAGTGGACCAGAACCCCTTAGGTCCTATACCGGTAGTTGACCCACTGCAAAGGTCACCCTACTTCTTCTAACAACCTCATAACATCTCCTGATTTCCCAGTATTAGTTACAGTACCATCGTAACCAGTAGCAATCAGTTTCTGTAGGTCAGCTCCTTTCTCTTCTAACATGTACACAATACACGTTTTGATTCAAATCGCAGATTCTTTCTCGGTGAAACGTGACCAACCTGACTCCTAAACAATTGCCACGCACTCCTCAATTACAGTTTTCATATGATATATCCCATTTTTCTTCTTAGACACTAGCGTTTTATCCTTACTTCCATCAAAAGAAACACATTCGATAGAATTGCTGTCCTCTTCATTCAGTTCCGTTCTTTTCCTTTCCCTTCAATTTTCATTTTGCTTCTGTCTAAATGAGGGTTCTATCGTCTTTATAAACGGGTACAATGTCTTGAAAACATGCCGAAGATAGGGCAGCTACCTACCTTATCTGATACAGAATACATGTCATGCAGCTATTAAAGATATATTAGGCAGAGAAGTTCGCACTTGTGAATAGGTCTTTTTTCTTTTTACCTTACTCTCAGTTTCTCGCCGTGAAATCCCTAGCTGATCATAGTTGTCATCATTAGGAGTATCACTACCTGAAGTATAGGCCTATGTATCATTAGGCCTACTGATGACTTCAACAGGAACATCTGCTTGCCCACTTGTGGATGGTTGTGACGCAGAGACCTTGGAGAGTTCTGAGTGTCTTCTTGCCAACCTCTTTAGAATATTCCCACATTCCGTGATGTCAATTCCTACTACGGCCATTCGTCTACCACCTCGCTGATCCAACAGAAATTCACTTTCCTTTACAGGCACTTTGTTTTTCATCACACAGGCACACTTGCTGAAATCTGCATGTAGATATATCAAACAAGTTTGTTTCTGCAGTCCAATCGAAAATCCTCAGGTTTATGTTGATAGGATGGTTGGTCTCTCCTTACCTTGAAGAGCTTTAACAGGTTCATGTACTTCTACTGGTAAGGCGTAATTAACTTCAGCACCCTTGTGTGAGACAATGGGAATAGAGGATATCTCCCAATGCAGCAACATACCCAATTACCGATTATCAATATTACTGAAACTTGAGGACGCTTGGGGAGGCTCTAAACATGAATCCAGTTAAGTGATTTTTGGTACAGTTTCTCTCTATACCATAACACAACTTTTCCAAACTATCACATTGACATCACTGAGAAAAAGTTTTTTCACTCCACCCTAATATACATATATATATATAAAATTATATATATATATACTGCACATGATTGTACTTATAACCAGTGATTTTATCGTCAACTGTAATTAAAATAGCAACGAAAATTAACGATTTTCGTTAACTGAAATAGTAATTGAAATTAGAAATTATTTTAATAACTGAAACTGAAATAGAAATAGGAATTCAGTCTTGAAAACGATATTAAAAATTGAAATAGAAATTTTTTTGGACTTTTTTTATTACAATTTACAAATTTACCATACAGAATCATCATTTTTTCAGCACTGCCAACTTGCCAAGTGCCGGAGTCCGCTATTACTGACTACAGCAGTTTAACTTTTACCCACCGACTACACTACCATTGGGATTCATGTATGTGACGGCCGGCCATCGAGGTTGGATCATTGTGGTCCTACCATTGTCCAATGCAACACTTCGTTTCATTACTTTTGTCAGTCAACTACACTTACTCCAGCAGGCAGCAACTCGTAATATCTCTATGTTTATTCAAAAAACAAAGAGATATTAAGAGCTTTATTGTTTACGAATGTGAGGTTAAACAGGCGGAATAAATTTTGTATGTGCAGTACATTGATAGTTTGTATGTATGCTATCTGCTGGTAGAAGAAACCGTATGTACCGTTCACTGGAAATACAAGCATTCTTTAAGCTCAATGCATCATTTATTGACTAGCTACGTCATTATTTCAATGATACTGCACTGTTTGTGAGATGCAAACTAAAACATCATCAACGAGTATGAACTGAGATTAGCAACATGTTACTGAACTGAATTTGAAACTGAGTTTGGATTTATTGTTGAACTTTAATTAGAAATTGAACCGAAATTAAAGCAACAAAATTAATTGAAATTGAATTAGATATTGCCTCTTCATAACTGAAATAGAAATTGAATTAAGAATTATTTTCATAAGTTAAATATCATTGCTTATAACCACAGAATTTCAGGTGGGATTAACCTTCTGAACATCATGACACGGTCCAAGCTTGTCCTACACAAAATTTTCATGGCCTATGTATGTCCTTTTTCTTTCTTTGTCTTTTGCTGCTGCGTATTTCTACGTTAACGCCCATGGATTTCCACTTTGTTCGATCTTGACATCCTCTAATTAATTTGATGTTGTTCTTTAGTATCTTTACTCCCTCAATTCCTTCTTGTATACAGTCTACATTGGTGTTTGTCTGCCATCCTCTTGCTCTTTTCCCTTCCTTACCTACCTAAACTAAAATTCTTGGAACCGCCCCTGGCCATACGACGATTGGCCACAGCGGCAGAGGCATAGCGACAGAGGGAGATTTATATTGGCATATATATATATATACCATTTCCCCCACAAAAATCAAGTCTACCTTAAAGTTGTTGTGGTTATTTCTCCTCCTTGGCCCAGGAGAAATTTGACATCATACCAGTGTCGCGTTTCTATTACTGTTCACGCAGTTCTTATAGGACGAGTTACCAAAATAATCAGTCATCATGATAGTTGCTTTCTGCCAACTCATTAACGGCAATAGCTAGACACAAAACTTTTCCATTTATCTTTTCCTGTTGTTAATCTCATTCCATCTATTATTGTCATTTGATATCTTTCGAAGTCTTCTTTGATGTTATCTATCCATTTTCTCCTGGGTATTTCTCTTCCTCTTTTGCCTTCTTTGTATGTGTAGAGTGCTTTATATGGGAGTCTGTTGCTTTTCATTCTATTTACGTGTCCATACCATCTAAGTCTTTTTGTTCTGATTTTATCTATTATTGTCTCTTTCATCCCCAGTCTTTTCCTGATGTCTTCATTTCTTATTCTTTGTAATCTACTTACTCCCAATATTTTTCTCAAACAACTCATTTCTGCCTCCAACAGTCTGTTTTCATCTGCTCTTTTTAATATCCATGTTTCTGATCCATAAAGCATTTGTGGAACAATGATAGTGTTGTATATTTGAATTTTTGTGCTGATCTTTATTTCTTTTGCATTCCAAATATGTCTAAGTCTTGACCATTGTCTGTAGTCCCTTTGCTGCTCTCTTTTTAATATCTTGTTTGTGTCTTCCATCGCTTGTAATTTCTCCTCCCACGTATGTAAAATTCTTGACTTGTTCTATGTTATTTCCTTCTAATGATGTGTGTTTCATTTTCTCAGTCTTTTTGTCGACTGCCGTGACTTTAGTTTTTGCTGGATTAATCCGTAGTCCAAATCTTCTACTTGTTTGATTTACTTGGTCTGTAAGCCTTTTTAATCCTATAGCGCTCTCTGTGAGTAAGCTTACATCGTCTGCAAATTTAAGGTTTGATAAATTTTCTCCACTACAATTCACTCCAATGTTTAGATTCTCAGTTGCTATTTTAAAGATTACTTCTAGGATTATTCTGAAGAGAGATGGAGATAGCATGCATCCCTGACTATTCCCGACTTCTGTTTTAAACCATTCTGATAGGTCTTTATCAACTTTTACCTCACTTTCCATTTTCTTCTATATTGCTTGTATTAGATTTATTAGTTTCTCTTCTATGCCAATATTTCTCATAGCCTGCCATAAGCCTTCATGCCAAACTGAGTCAAAAGCCTGTTTGTAGGCGAGGAAATTGATGTATACAGTTATATATATATATATATATATATATATATAACTAATCGTAAAATGACTGACAAGCAAAAAAAAGACGTCAACTTTTTCGTTGTCAGGTCGAAAGTGTCTTGCCCCTGATAAACAGTGAAATGACGTCTCTGATTTGTGGTCTGCATCGTGGACAATTCCACCCTGTACAGGCTGATGTCTCTCTCTCTCTCTCTCTCTCTCTCTCTCTCTCTCTCTCTCTCTCTCTCTCTCTCTCTCTCTTTCTCTCTCTCTTGAAGTCGCATGCTAGGTGAAGTGCAGCTGAGGCAGGTACTGCTGGTACCTGTATCGGTATAGTATATTATAATGACTCCCACATAATAATAACTCCCCCCTCATTATATATATATATATATATATATAATGACTCTCCCCATCATTATTATATATATAATAATAACTCTCTCTATATTATAATAACTCCCTTAGTTTTTCAGAAGCCAGCTGAGATACCATGGCCTAGAGCACCAAAAGCTTTTTTTATATCGAGGATTGTTCCAATAGTGTGCTTGTGGGATTAAAAATTTGTTGTTTTGGTATCAATTAAATTCATTATTGGCATTTAAGTGGAGAAATAGGGCTGAAACCATATTGATCAGTGGATAGCATATTAAATGCATCTAAGTAGTTTAACATTCTGGTAAGCATTGCCCTTTCAGGAATTTTAGGAAAAGTGGGAGATTGGAAATGGGTCTATAATTTTATATAACCATTTTAGAGACATTTTTATAAATTGGGGTTATTTTTTCAATTTTTAGGCCTACTTCTTCTGGGGAGTTATTATAATATAGAGAGAGTTATTATTATTATATATATAATAATGAGGGGGAGTCTTTATTATATATATAATAATGATGGGGGTGTTATTGTTATATGGGAGTCATAATATGCTACACCGGTACCGTCTTGCGACGTGCCTAAACAGACCGAGACGTGTACAGTCTCTATCTAGTCCAGAGCGCATGTATCGCATTGTTGTATATGAAGCCAAACCATCTAATATTAAGGATTCTACGTTCAGCCTTAGTGTGAAAGGCTTCAAGTCTTTTCCACTCCTGACCAGTCATTCTTCAAATCTACTTCCATAGTTGAGAGTACAGGACATGCGTACATCCGAAATTTAGTTTGAGGGCTCAGTCGACGTTATTACCACATTCGGTGAAGGTTTTTTTTTTGATTGATTGAAGATAATTTATTTCAAACCCAAACTCAAAGTACATATACATATGCAGAACTAGTACAACTAAATAAGTAACATAATATGACCCTAATTTACAATGTAACAATGTAACACACAGTATGAGAGTTCATTGATAACATAGTAAATGAGTTCATCAGATCAATATAATATTAAATATTAGCTAAAAATAGATGAATAACAGCATAATAAACAATTAATAAGTGGAATTTCGATTGAAAACTATAAACTAGTATGACATTAATTATAATGTTGAATTTGTTACAATGTAATAAAAAAATAGAAATAATAGGTCAATCAAATAAGGTCAATCAAATAAGTATAGTAGGTAAGAAAGTGGTAAAATGAGTAGAAAAAAGTTGACCTAAGAGATAATGATATCCCGATTAATGGTCAACTTATAATAAAGTAGGTTTATAAGTAAGTCAATTAGGCGGCAATATGTGAAGCAATGGAATAAGGTGGGTAGCATAGAAGCATTGAGTAGAGGATGATAACTGGATATTCTGAAGGGAATATAGATAGAAGAAAAGGATAATAATATTATTAGATGATACTACAGATCATTATTAAGTAGATTATAGTTAAGTAAGAAAGTTTTCATAGAAGATTTAAATATTAAAAGGTTGCTTAAATTCTTGAGCTGGTTAGGAAGACTATTCCAAATAGAGGGTCCATAGTATTTAGTGGTAAAGAGTCTTTTATTAGTTCTAACATATGAAAGATGTAAATTATTACTAGATCTGGTTGAATGTTTGTGGATGTCCTGATTAATGGTGAAATAATTATTAATATAGAAAAGAGTGGGTAGTAAGTTGTTTATATATTTGTAAATAAATAAAGCTGTCTGGTATTTATTTAAATTAACAATATTAAGTATATGATATTTAAGGTAAAGATGTTGAGTTTTGGTTTTATTTCCACTATCAAAGGTTAATCTAAGAGCTTTATTTTGCATAATTTGGATTTTTCCAGTAACAGTTTTGTAATTGTGTCCCCATATTAGATTACAGTAGGTAATATATGAATGGATTAAAGCAAAGTATAGCATATGTAGAGCAGATTGGTTGAGAAATTTTTGATATGTTTAATTATATTAATATTTTTAGCCAATTTTTGTTTAAGAATTTCAGTGTATTCTTTCCATTCCAGGTGTTGGTCAATTGTGATTCCGAGGAATTTAGTGGAAGTGGATTGAATAATTTCAACACCATTGATATTTATATTGAGTTTGCAAATTTGTCAATTTCTTTTTAGGGCAAAAGTGTATAAATGTTGATTTAGCTGTATTGAGGTATAATTTATTAGTTTGAAACCAGTTAAAAATTTTGGTTAGATTAGTATTGATTAAAGTCATTAGTTCAGTTAAATTATGGTGGCTGGCCAAAAGATTAGTATCGTCTGCAAATAAGAGGTAGTTGAATAAGGAGGATGCATTCGGAAGGTCATTTATGTAATTTATAAAAAGTAATGGTCCCAGGATGGAACCTTGTGGGACACCAAATTTAATATTCTTATATTCAGAGGCTATGTTATTAACAAATGTATATTGTTTACGGTCAGATAGATAATTATGAAACCAATCTAGTACGGTGCCATTAATACCATAGTAAGAAAGTTTATGCAGAAGTATTCTATGATCAATAACATCAAAGGCTTTGGAGAGATCTAAGAATATACCAATTGTATGAATATTTGTTTCAATATTTGAAGTTATAATATCAGTTAAGTGCATAATGGGCATGTAAGTGGCATGATTAGGTCGAAAACCAAATTGAAAAGGAGACAGCATATTGAATTTTTCAAGGTAATTCATTAATCTATTAAACATGGCTTTTTCATAAATTTTAGAAAATATAGTTAATACTGATATGGGTCTATAATTGGAGACATCGGTTTTAGAACCAGCTTTAAATATTGGTGAGACTTTGGCTATTTTGATTTCATTGGTGTAGCATAGCCTCTGAATATAAGGTGTTGCATGACTCACTGATCATGATTCAATGCCCATGCGACGGATAAACTCATCATGTAAATTGGCCACACTACACCTATTTTATCCAAGTAACAAAAACTGTCAACTGAGTCCACAGTCTCGGAACCGATGAGGATTGGTTCCCTCGCAAGACCAGACCCAAGGTTTTGGACTTTCATCTTCGTCCATGAAACATTAAGATAAAATTTTGAATGAAGTCAATGAAAAGGTTTTGCAACTGTCAGATGGTTCGTAAACATGGGCAAAAGAAGGAAACTGCAACATTTCGGGCGCGTACATATTTCGAGCCTAACATTCCATTTTCTCAAGAGTATTTTAAAATTTATCACGACTTCCTTCAAATAGGATTGCATTATATATCGACGTAGTCGAGATCCATGGAACATTTATCACCAAGCTGAATATTAGGGTAAAGCAGGGCAAGATAGACTAGCAAATTTCAATTCCAAATTTTTCTGCTTTAAATTAGACGGATCAAGTACTAATACTACTTACCAGTGATGGGTAAGATACTTTTTGAATGTATCTCAGATACAGATACTGCATTAAAAATGTATTTAAGATACAAGATACCCTAGACAAAATGTATCAAGATACAGATACATTTGAAATGTATCTAAGATACAAGATACGTCATAAGATACATTTCCATTAGTCGAATCACTCGAAAGTGAGCGTCTGCACAAACAGAATAAGAAAAAAGTTGTGAAATATCTTAACACTAAAAAAGCTGCCATATGGCAAACAAGGCAAAATCCTGTCTTTTGCAATCAGTCTTCAACAACCATTTTAGTGTTATTTTAGTGTTATTTTAGTGTCTATTTAATTAGGGAGGCATTTGCTTTTAGTAACAGCAGCTTTTCAAATGCGCTGTCACCCAAGCGGTTGCAATGTGGTGTCTCAATTTGACCAGCAAAACTGAAAAGTCGTGGTTGATTCTCTTCCGCCATTTTATTATTCACTTCCGAAGTCCCGAGTTCCAGCTGTAATGTGCTCCAAGGCAGCACGCTTTGAGCCTTAGACCAAAGACCTATAATATTTACTCTTTGATTTAGAGTTAGACAATTACATGGCACGTAAGTAAGAACCAAATAACAGGTTGAGCCTGAATCAGCCTGAATAATAAACAATTTGATGCAGCATGCTTATGGCCTGTGGTAACTATTGTAGTAGGCCTACTGTAACTGCTCCTTTTTCTTTGTTTTGTAGATTTGCAGTATCTTGTATCTTGAAGCAGTCAGAAGATACAAGATACATAACAATTGTATCTGAGATACAGATACAAGATACCGATACATTCAAAGTATCTAGATACATTGTAAAGATACAGTTGTTGTATCTTAGATACGTATCTAGATACATGTATCTAAGATACTACCCATCACTGCTACTTACGACCAATATATGTTGTGAGACAGTGCACATGACATAAAATTGTTTATTTCAGTACCAAATTTAATTTGAAAGTTTAAGCTATAGGGGTCCGCGTTGCCCCAAACGTCACTAAACTAGTAGCAACTTTAGTAGTAACTTCATCATAATTATCATCATAATTGCTCTCTGCCAACTCATTAGTGGCAATAGCTAGTCAGAAAACATTTCCAGGCCTTTTTGTCAAATGTTAATTTTCCTCTTCTGCAATTTTCTGTTGTCTTTCTTTAAAATCTTCTTTTATGTTGTCTATCCATTGTTTCTGGACCTGCCTCTTCCTTCTTTTACCTTCCTTGTATGTGTAGAGTGCTTTTTGGGAAGTCTCGAGTCATCCATCCTGTTTACATGTCCATACCATGTAAGCCTCATTTTTCTGAGTTTGTCCATGATGGCATTCTTTAGCCCAATCCGCTGCCGTATATCTTCATTTCTAAATTTTTGAAGTCTGCTAACTCCAAGAATTCTTCTTAGACAGCTCATTTCTGCAACGACTAGTCATTTTTCATCTTCTTTTTTTGTGACCCAGGTTTCAAATCCTAGTAGTAATTTCAGGTCTCGCACTCCCATTTGACTACACTCTTCTGAATACTGGGACAAGATGGACCCATGGATCTGTCTTGCCCCAGCATTCGGGGTCCATCATGCCTAGGGTTGCCAGACGTCCTCCAAAAGGAGGACATGTCCTTCTTTTTAGGTCCGTGTCCTCCGTCCTCCCGGCAAAGCTAAAAATTGTAATATGTCCTCCTTTTTGAGCTTTTGTATGCTATCAATTTTCGTTCTCGCGGTATTGACGAATTTCATACGTTTTAGTCCGTTATCTCAGTTTACCCAATCATCGATATTAAAATAGCGTTTTAATAATATTAATATCGATTGTCCAAAGTCCCAAAATACTCGACTCTCGTCATTCTATCTCTAGTGTCTATGCAATAGTCTATGGTCATTGGTCAAAATGTTAATTTCATTTCCAATAGCAAACGCAGAGACTGTAAACAGTAAACGGCTAGTCATCATCAGTCATACAACTGGATGACCTGGGGCCGTACATAAATTACGTAACGCGATTTTGGCACTTTTTGACCCCCCTACGTAACACGAATAGCAACATGGAATGTTCAGACCATGTACCAAATCGGGAAGTTATGCAATATAGTAAAAGAGATGAACCGTGCCAAGATATCTATATTAGGCATCTCAGAAGCCAGATGGATGGGTAATGGTCAATTTACAACGAGCACTGGAGAACTGGTAGTATACTCAGGTGACGACAAACATCAAGCAGGTGTTGCAATGATCCTCAGCATCCACATTAGGTCAAGTCTGATAGCATATAGAGCAATTTCGAATCGAATGCTTCATGTCAGGATACGGGCCTCTCCTTTCAACATCTCACTGTATCAAGTGTATGCACCAACCTCGGCAGCATCAGACCAAGAACAGGAAGAGTTTTACGACAGACTAAAAGAAGAAATTGATACCACACCTAGCCAAGATGTATTAATGATAATAGGAGACTTTAATGCAAAAGTTGGACAAAACAATCTAAACAAAGAAGTATGCGGCCCATATGGGGTGGGAAAGATGAACGAACAGGGCGAAAGACTACTTGATTTCTGCATCGACAATGAACTTGTAATCACAAACACATTATTCAAGCACCATCACAGGAGATGTTATACTTGGAGCTCCCCAGATGGCAACACAAGGAACCAGATTGACTATATACTCATCAAGAATAGGTTCAAAAAGTGCATTATCAACTCCCGGGCATACCCAGGAATGGACTGCGGATCGGATCACAACCTAGTTGGAGCCAGTGTTCGTTTGGGAATTCGTAAGGAAAGAAGAAAATGCAGCAGAGAAGTCTATAACCTGGAAAAACTAGAGGATGAAGTAACAAAAACACAATTCCGGTTAGAAGTGGAACATAGATTTACCATCCTACAGTCACTAGACGAAGAATGTCCACCAGAAGAGCTGTGGCAAACGATGAAAGAGGGTTTCAAGGAGGTAGCTCAACAAGTGATTGGAAAACAAAGGAAAAGAACAAACAAACCATGGATAACTGAGACTACTCTAAAGTTGATGGAGGTCAGGAGGGAACTCAAAGCAAATAAATCTAAATCAGAAGAAGATCGCTTGGCATATGCCAAGGCAAAAGCAGAAGTGCAGACACAGGCCAGAAGAGATAAGAAAGCAGTGGCTTGAGGAACAGTGCCAACAAATTGAGCAAGGAATTAAATCTAACAACACCAAACATGCTTTCAAAGTGATTAAAAACTTAAGGAGAGACTTTGCTCCAAGACAAAGAAACATCAAAGACAAGATGGGAAGGCTTTTGACAGATTTAGATGACATAAAGCGTAGGTGGAAAGAATATGCAGAGCAACTATATGAAGACGATCACACCAGTCAAGATGACAACATCGGCGCAGAGGAACAACCTGAAGAAAGGCCAAACCTGATCCTTGTAGATGAGGTACAGCACGCCATTAAAAGATTACCAAAAGGAAAGGCTGCAGGATATGATGACTTACCAGCAGAGATAATAAAACTGGATAGCGATGTAATAGCGCAAGGATTTTTGCCGACTATGCAACAAGATACTGGAAACTGGTGAATGGCCAGAAGACTGGAGACGATCAATATTTGTTCCCATTGCAAAAGTCAAAGGCACAACAAACTGCGAGGATTACAGAACTATAGCGTTAATCAGTCACGCCAGCAAAATACTTTTGAGAATCTTATTAAATAGAATGCAAAGACAAGCAGAAAATGAGCTTTCGGATGTGCAGATGGGTTTCCGAAAAGGAGTTGGCACAAGGGACCAAATTTTCAATCTAAGACTAATAATGGAAAAAGCTAGAGAGATGTCAGTACCGCTGTACATGGCATTCATAGACTATAAAAAGCGTTTGATTCAGTACAGCACACAAAGCTATGGAAAATACTAAAGGAATGGGATTATGCCATGCCACAGTTGACATAATTCAAAAATTGTATAAGGAACAACAAGCTACTGTAAGAGTGGACAAAGAAACAACAGGTTGGTTTATGATTGAAAAGGCCTACGACAGGGCTGCCTTATCTCCCTATGTCATTTAACTGCTATTCAGAACACATAATGAGATGTTCAGCAGATGAACTTCCAGATACAGGAATTAACATCAGTGGACGAGTGATTAACAACCTGAGATATGCTGATGACATAGTTTTGATAGCAACTTCGCCAAATTCATTGCAGGAACTGGTAGATAAAGTGGATTTTGTATCGAGAGAACTTGGTCTTGAAATTAGCATTAAAAAAACAAAGGTAATGGTAGCTACAGACAAAAGGATCAAAATCAATATCATGTGTCGTGGGCAACCTATCGAACAAGTGGAAACCTTCCGTTATCTTGGTTCATTAATTACAGAGGATAATGACTGCAGCTCTGAAATAAGATCAAGGCTTGGCATGGGGCGTTCAGCCATAAAGACACTCACTACTGTTTGGAAGGATCGGGCGCTCAGTCTGCACATAAAGAAACGCCTGATGGAAGCATTGGTCTGGCCCATTGCAACATATGGAGCTGAAGCTTGGACAGTGAAAAAGGCAGATCAGAAAAGAATCAATGCTTTCGAGATGACAGCTTTCAGAAGAATGATGTCCATCAGCTGGAAAGAACATAGAACAAATGCCTCAATCATAGAAGAACTTGGGGAAAATAGGCGTCTATACTCAGTTATCAAATTTAGGAAACTGAAATACTTTGGTCACATAGTGCGAGCAGACAATTTATGTACAACGATACTGCATGGCAGAATTAATGGCAAGAGGAAGAGAGGACGGCCTCGTAGACGATGGACGGATGATATTGTGGAATGGACAAAACAACCAATTATCAATTGCATCAGAACTGCAAAAGACAGAGTCACGTGGAGAACCTTGTCATCAGCCTGCATAGCCTCCGACCCTCAGCAATGAGGATGGACGATACCATACCATACCACGTAACACGACGTAACAAAACGTCAGATCCCTCAAATATTACGTAACAACAGGCTGACCCCCCATTTTCGTCCCCCAAAAGTCTTGACAAGCAAAAAAGTTCATATCCTTGTATTTTCCTCTTGATAAACCCTGACAAGCAAAAAAGAGGTCTTCCTTGTTTTTTCCTCTTCAAAATCTCTGACAAGCCAAAAACGGTCACTTAAATTTTTTGCGTTACGTAACATTTTCGGACCCTCCCCCCGTTGTCACACCGTAACAAATGGCCGGACCCCCTCTAACCGCGTTACGTAATTTATGGACGACCACTACACAGCTGGTTTCATGTATACAATGTCCTCCTCTGTCCTCCTTTTCGTCTGGCTCTGTCCTTCTTTGGCTACCCATGCATCTGGCAACCCTAATCATGCCCCAAAATGTGATGCTTTCGTTCACCATACTCCGAGTGAAAAATTCCTTATTATAGCTCACCCGCGTGGTACCAATTTGTTTGGCATATTACAAAGTTACTGCTGCAACACTTTGTTATAAAATTAAATATCAGGCAATTCAACAGAAAGCAAAGAATAGATGCGTTCAACTTACATTGAACAGATGTCAAGTCAATTTCACGCGCTAAAACTTCTGAAAAATTCGATAAACGACAACATATTACAAATGGAAATCAACCTCAGCCTACTGCAGCTACTTTCTTCATTCTGTAGATATCGTAACTTGGATCGCTGTTATTTTAGGGCTCCATCATACCTTTTGGGTTCATCTTACCCCGCCTTCCTCTACGTGCTGTTACCCAGTTTAGTATAAAATCATTCGCACAGCAGAAGAGAGCTGGTGCTAGAACACATCCTTGCCTAACGCCCGAGGATGTGCGGAATCTGGTAGAGAACCGGTTACCAAGACGAACTCTACTAGTTGTGCCATTATGAAGTTCTTGGATATATCAAGTAGCATATTTCGCACACCGATGCCAGCTAGTGCCTTCCACAGAGCTGCCCTGTAATCAAATGCTGCTTTACGGTCAATATATACAACATTCAATAGTTCACGGTGAATTTTTCGATGGATTTCTGAAAGAAGTTGCAGGGCGAGGATGGCAGCAAGTGTGAATCTACCAATTGTAAAACCAGAGTGCTCTGACCGACGAACTTTGTTGTCTAGAAGCGGCTTTAACCTTGCTAACAAGCACGTTTCCAGGTATTGAGAGCAATATGATGGGATGGTAGTTTTTGGAATTGTTAGAGGCACCTTTGCCTTTATACAGTGAAACAATATTGCGCACTTCAGTAGTTCAACTGGGATACCATCAGCACCAGGAGCTTTTTCATTTTTTTACAGACGATTTATGGCATTTCTGACTTCAGCAAGCGTAGGCCCATCTGTGCCTACACAAGGGTCAGGGTTGTCATTACTTTCAGCTTCATCCAGCCACTGAGAAAGGAGCTCCAGCTCGATGGTTTAGAGCCTCTTCATATTTCTCAACCCATCGGGGGAGAATGGCTTCATCTGAATCACAGGGGATGCCCTGGCGATCATTAAATGCATAGTTCTCGTTATTCTTCGGCCACCCACATAGCCTAATTTCTTTATGCTGCGGAAAGAAGGGCGATAATAATTTTTAGCAAAACTCTGTTCAATCTCACAGCAATGCTCTTATAGTAGAGTTCACGATCACGACTTGCTAGGTTATTGAACTTGACGTCTAAGGCGATTGCGTTCTTGACGGTCATCACTTTGTCGAGCTGCTGCCTTCTTGGATAAGACATTACAGTCTAATCAGACATCCATTGAGAACGATTATGGTGTTTATAACCAACGATCTTCTCAGCTGATGAGCAGATGGTAGAGACAAGCACCTTGTACGTTATCTGATAGGTCTATAAGATCATACGTTGCAATGGTCCCAACTAATGCTTTTGTCAGGCGCTTCTTTATGTACAGACTAAGCGACCGATTCTTCGAGACGGTATTGAGTGTCTTTATGGTTGGACGCCCCATGCCAAGCCTTGTTCTTAGATTTTAGAGCTACATTCATTGTCCACTATCATTAATGAACCAAGATAACGAAAGGTTTTGACTTGTTCAAGAAGATGTCCATGACAAGTGATATTGATTTTTATCCTTTTGTATGCAGCTACCATAACTTTTGAGAAAATGCTAATTTTAAGTCCAAGTTCCGTCGATGCAAAATCCACTCTGTCTACCAGTTCCTGCAATGAATTTGATGAAGCTGCTATCAGAACGATATCATCAGTGCGTTGAGTCAGTAGATAGTTTCATATACCGTGGTAGCGTTCAGTCCTCCAATGGACACTGTCATCACACCTGGCCAGACGTATCACCCTAACCTCTACAGCCATGTTCTTCCTGAATATAATATCTGACAGGACAGACGTCTCTCTCTGGCCATCAAGCTCCGTCTGTACCAGACACTTGTCCTGTCTGTCCTACTTTACGCGGCCAAGACCTTGACCTTATTCGCCTCGGAACTAAAAAAGTTGAAAGCCCTGCATATGAGGCGCCAACGCCTATTTTTGGAGTTCGCCGATGCGGAGATTACCGATGCGGAGATATCCTAGAGGGGTGAATTACAATCGCTCAATCAACTGATAACTAGTCACCGCCTTGCCATCTTCAGACATGCTGCCCGCCTCGGATAGACAGTTCCTGTTCATCAAACCCTCCACTGCCACTTCGACCTATCCATTGGTCGTCTACCTGACCGATCGTGGAAGCGCTGTCCTGGTCGCCCCAGGAAAAAATGGATCGACCACATCCGTATCGAGACCAGTGAGAATCCATCAACTCTATATCTCTCTAGTCTATGTATGCCATGTACAGCGGTACTGACATATCTCTAGCTTTTTCCTTTATCATTCTTAGATTGAAAATGTTGTTTCTTGTGCCGACTTCCTTTCGGAAACCCATCTGCACATCCGAAAGCTCGTTTGCATTATATTTAATAAGATTGTTAAAAGTATTTTGCTGGCATGATTGATTAACGCTAGTCAATCAATCATGCCAATAGTTAGTATAGTTCTGTAATCCCACATTTTGTTGTGCCTTTGACATTTGCAATTGGAATGAATATTAATCGTCTCCAGTCTTAGATTGTCTTAGTCTTAGGCCAGTCCCATGCTTCCAGTATCTTGTTGCATAGTCGGCAAAATCCCTGCGCTATTACGTCGCTATCCAGTAGGGTGCTCCATAGGTCAATGGTCAAAAAAATTTTCTAAAAAATCAGCTCCCTGCCCTTTTTCCCATTCATTGATGCATGTAAATAAAGTATGCAAGTTTTTGGGTGAATTTAAATTGTGTAAGCCTCGCCACCAGCATGCCAAAGATGTGACAATGCATTTAAACAGACGCAAAAAATTCAATATTAGAAAATTTAATGTCCTACCTTAATTTTTTACAAGAACACGAGTTTGCATGTCATGTAAAGAGAAGAATGTGACAAGCGTGAATTATTAACACCTGGGGCTTTCAAAAAAACTATTCAGGAGTGCAGAAATATCGATAATGGCCAATAAGTTAAAATTTGTAAGTTGGTCAGAGAACGACATTGATGGCTGCATTTATCTCCGAGGATGGAGCTGATGTTAAAACTGTGACACTGTCAAAATCTAGTCATACCAGGAAAAGTAGAGGGGAAATAGCAAGAGGGAGACAAAGAATAAAGTATACAGACAGCCTATAAGAGAAGCAACAAGAGCTAAAGACAACTTCGAACTGATAAGAAAAACCAGAAACAGAGAAGAGTGGAAAACTGGAAATCCATGGTCGCCAACGTAACAATACATGGCACGTCAAGAAAGGAAAGAAGATAAACACTATCAAAGTCAAGTACCAGGAGAGCAGGTAAGGCAATTCGAACAGAAGCGGCTCTTCTTGTAAAAACATCGTTTACTGCACCGAAGTGAACAATGGGATGGAAAGTTGTGCCAGGAGACAGTGAGAGACTAGCCGTCTCATAGCAGGACTGCCAGCTCCCAGAGAAGGGAAGGAAAACTGTTTGATGTTCCGGCCATATCTGATGGCACTGGAGCAACCCAGTCAACTGTTGCCCAGGATGTGATACACGGCTGGAGGAGTGAAAGCACAATAATTATTATGGAGCCTGTGTAAAGCTGGAGACATTACTAGGTAGAAAATTATTCTACTTTGCTTGTCGACACAATGTAATGGAAAGAATGTTGTGAGAAGTTTGGCAGGAATTATTCGGTGAAACATCCAACCCATATACACTTGAATATAAGGATTTTCAACAATCTTGGGGAGTACTTGCTCAACGATTTGCATTCAAAGCGCTTGACATTCGCTATCGTAGACAGAAACGTCAGCAAGAAGTACCGGTAGTTATTGCCTTTTTTCGTGAGGAGCTGTCTTTGCCGGAGGATTTTGGCGATGCCTCGGAAGATGCTATACCTCGTGATGACTATCGGGAAAGTGCCGAGCTGATGCTGATATTTCTGGGAAAAGAACCACCTCGTGGTGTGCACTGGCTAAAGTCTGGAGCATTTCATCATACCCGGTGGATGGCAACCATCCTATACAGTGTTAAGATGCATGCATTCGGTGAACAGCTGAATTACAGCCAAGTTTCACCGAATAATTCCTGCCAAACTTCTCACAACATTCTTTCCATTACATTGTGTCGACAAGCAAAGTAGAATAATTTTCTACCTAGTAATGTCTCCAGCTTTACACAGGCTCCACAATAATGATTGTGCTTTCACTCCTCCAGCAAGCCAATGGACAAGTTGCGTCGCGTTTGCCTGTTTGATGCACTTTTCTATGTGATAGCTTGGTTGTCACCACGTTCAGCTGCAGATGCATCAGTAAATGATTTTCAGTTATTGAATGATCTTATGTGGCATAAAAGATATGATCCAGGAGTGGCACAGGCTGCTATAACAGCGCTTAACAGGCATTTGTGGTACCTCACTGAAGAGATCGCACTGTTTGTGCTTTTCTCAACGCTTTTGTCAGATTCCAACAAGAAGCGAGTTATTCGTCAATTCCTGAGACATGAAGAAGACGATAATTCCCAATGTCTTCGAAGTCATCCCAATTTTTCCACAATTGTCAACCTCTTCACTAACTTTGATTGGCACTAAATCTTGGCTGTTTTCAGGCTTTTGCATTTAGACAGCAGTTGGATGCACTTTCCGCTGAACCAATGGGTGACTGATGCAGCGCATAATGAAGCTGCCATGTTTGTTCACAAATTGCAAGGTCGTTAATGATATGGCTGAGAGGGCAGTCAAGCTGATCACAAACTTTGCTGGAACAATAATTGCAAAGAGCAAAACAAACAATACTTGTTGCAGACTGTAGAAAATCACAGACGTGAAACATCAAATTTCAAGAAGAGCACTTTGCGTGATGCTCTGAACTGATGTTAGCTTACTATTGTGCTGTCTATTGTTCATAGTGGGTGTAAGCAATTTTATTCTACAAACTGTAGACACTCATTATCTATTTTAGACCTGTTATATAATATTCACAATTGGTTATTATGATTCGGATAATGGCAAAATTTTTACATTTTCCAACTTTTAATTTGCCTGGTGGCAAGGCTTAACCACATTATAAACACAAAATATTTTGTTATTCTGTTTGATAGTCTTCAAAATAATGGGAAAAACGCCGGGGAGCGAAACTTTTTTGACTTTTTTTTTTGGAGCGCCCTACTATCCAGTTTTACTATCCCCGCTGGTATGTCATCATATCATGCAGCCTTTCCTTTTGGTAATCTTTTAATGGCGTCTCCTACCTGACCTACAAGGTTTGGCCCGCAGGTTGGCTTTTCTTCAGGTCGTTCCTCTGCTTCGGTGCTGTCGTCTTTGGCTGGTGTGATCACTTTCATATAGTTGCCCTGCATAATCTTTCGACCTACGCTTTATGTCTTCTAAATCCGCCTTACCATCTTGTATTTGATGTTTCTTTGTCTTGGAGCAAAATCTCTTCGTAAGTTTTTAACCACTTTTAAAGCATTTTTGGTGTTTCGTTAGATTTAATTCCTTGCTCGAGTTCAAAGCAACAAGTTTTTTTGGTGATGATCCAGCTCTTCAAGTCCTTCGGAGATCTTGTAAATCAAGTTCGGACAGATTTGGAAGAACCGATAAACTGTTCGAAGCAGATAGTTGGGCGTTAGACAGGTTCAACAAATCAAGATTTGAAAGTTAGTAAAAATCGCTACTTTTGGCTATTCGCCAGAGACAATCCAGATCACACACCTCTTCGCTAGCCACTGTTCTACAGTCGGCTGGTTTGAGAGCGCCACGACGCTTGGCAGATGATCGCGTCTTGACCGATCGAATATGTTTAAACTTTAGAATGAGAGACACGGATAGCACTTTCTTTCACTGTAAGAACTTTCATGTATGACAAAGTCATCGTTTATAACTTTATAGAAAAGAATTGCTGTTACCAGTTATGCTGAGTTCGGTTGAAATGCTGGGAAAGAGCGGTGAAAGGCTACGGCGTTGAATTGTCACTGATATCAACTTCAGTAAGTACGCCGTTTACCTGTGGTCGTCTGACAGCTGAGACAGGAGACGGCCAATTCGCTTGATGTAGGCCTATACCCTCTATTTATAGGGCCCAGCGTTTCGAACGGCAATGATACGAAGTAAGAAGGGCGTTCACTTACCAGCTTCCCTCCTTCCTTGTAGGAGCATTTTCTGATGAGCCGTCTGGAGATTGAGAAGCCAAAGGCTCTGTGTAGGCCTGTCAGCCTGTCACTGTTACGTCCCAATCTAAACACTTTCCGTTCTTTCATGGGATAAGCGTTTGTCCGCCAGGTCATTTGCAGTAAAATCGAGCCAGTCCGACCAATTCTTTCCTGAACGGAAGCCTTGGAGAGAATGCGCAAGATGTGATGTGATGTGATGACAGTCATGTCATGCGATGCGATGCGACGCAACGTGACATAAAGTAGCGTAACCTAACGTAACCGAAAGTAACGTAATGTGATGTGAAGTGATGTGCTGTGATGTAATGTAATATGTTGTAATGTAAAGCAATGTAATGTGACGGAATGTAACTCTACGTAACGTTACGTTTCGTATCGCACCGTAATGTAATTTAGTGTGATGTTATGTAACGTAACGCAACGTTATGTGATGAGATGCAATGTGCATTTGAATTTCCATGTAATGTAATGCAATGTAATGTGATGCGATGTGATGTCATGTGCTGTCATATGATGTAATGTGATGTAATGTTATGCCATGTCATGTAAAGTGGTGTGATGTAACACTACGTTACGTTTCGTAACGCATCGTAATAAAATGTAGTGTAATGTGATGTATCGTAACTGAACGTAGAGTTATGTAACGCAACGTAACGTGATGTGCTGTAGTGTGATGTGATGTAATGTGGCATTTGTATTTTTACTAAGAGGCGCTTCTGGCATTGGAACCGCATGGTAAAGTAGTGAGACTTTAGCTTTCGCGTCGAGCTGAACGAGCAAAAAGTGATTCTCAAAGGGATGGGTTCAAGGCATTCCAAATGGAGAGTCCAGACACTGCGAATGCTCGACACTGAGTAGAAGCAGTGTGTGATCTGGGGACATAAACATTCTTAAGATCGGAGGACCGGAGCAGGCAATATGCAGTGGAAGTGGGTGATCGTAAAAGCTCAGTAATGTAAGATGGGGACTGATCACCTCGAAGTGCTGCAGAAACAATAATTGCTTGGTTGAATTTAATGCCGTCAGAAATTGGAAACCAGTGCAGGTTGTAGGCATAAAGTCCGAGATGCTAATCCGTGAGACTTTCCGTCTTAGCCAAGACTTTCCATCCTAGGTCACATTTTTTACGCAGGTAGGTAGATTCAGTAGGCGCACAGCTCCACTCCTAGACAGTGATGTTAATCCTTGTCCTGGTCCTTAAGTACTTTTTAAGGTCGAAATTGAAGTTCTTGTCTTTGTCCTCGTCCTTGTGGAGTCAGTCCTCGTTCTTGGGAAATCAGTCCGCGTCCTTATCCTCGTACTTGGGAGTTCGGTCCTCGTTCTTATCCTCGTCCTTGCAGATCGGTCCTTGTCCTGGTCCTTGTTAACTTAGTCCTTGATAAATCCTTATAATTAATAAATAGTCCTTGATAAATCCTTATAATTAACTAATCCGTTTTACGATGAGGAGTGTCGGCAGGCTCGGCGGGATGCGCGGCGAGCAGAGAGGTCGTTTCGGAGAGCCATTAGCTCTAATGTGGAGCCGGAGGCCCGGGCTCAATGGAGGGAGGCTTTGGGTCGGTACAGGAAGTTGGTCAAGGCTAAGGGTAGGGCCTATTGGAGGCAGACCTTTAGTCGGTCTGGGTCAGATGGGAGGAGGACATGGCGGGTCCTCAACGCGCTACTGGGAGAAGATCAAAATGCCTGTGGTGCTGGCCCGGATTTTAGTGCTGAGGATTTCCACCAGCACATCGAGGAGAAGGTAGCAAGGATACGTGACAGGACGGCGAATGCTGGTCCTGCGACCTTTTCTGTGCACGATGGCCCCCGTCTGTTAGCTTTCTCCCCCCCGTCCGTTGAGGAAGTTGTGGCCTTGGTTAGGTCTGCCCCGAACAGGCAATGCCAGGCTGACCCGCTTCCCGTTTGGCTATTAAAGGACTCGATTGAGCTGTTGGCCCCTTTCATTAGAATGCTATTTTCCGCGTCCTTGGAGACGTGTGAGTTTCCGTCTTCATGGAAACATGCGACTGTTAGGCCACATTTGAAACGGCCAGGTCTTGATCCTTCGGATCCTGCGAGTTACAGACCAGTCTCCAATCTGACATTTCTATCTAAGCTTCTGGAGAGGGTTGTTAACAGGCAGCTCATAGGGTTTCTCACTGCTAATGGACTCATGCCGCGTGACCAGTCAGCGTATCGTCGAGGCACTCGACGGAATCTGCCATCCTTAAGATTTTTCAATTATCTGGTCGATGATGTGTCGAACGGGAGGCTTGCACTCCTGTGCCTTCTTGACCTCTCGTCGGCATTTGATTCGGTTGATCTTCAGGTCCTCATTCATCGGCTTGAGAAATCATTCGGTGTGGGTGGCCCCTCCTTGCGGTGGATAGCTAGCTATCTCTCTGACAGATTGCAATCTGTAACGTGCGGAGGGAATCTATCTGTAGGGCGGAGTGTTGGGTGTGGGGTCCCTGAAGGGTCGGTAATTGGCCCATTACTCTTCATTCTTTACACGGCTGACCTTAGATCCATTATTTTGGCCTTTGGACTGTCGCCCCACAGCTATGCTGACGACACCCAGATTTACTCGTCTTGCCTCCCAGGTGATGTGGAGGTGCTGCGGAACGGTTCCTGGGGTGTCTGGCTGCCGTCTCGAAGTGGGCGGAGGAAAATCGATTGGCCCTTAATGTTGGAAAAACGGAGTTTATCTGGGTCACCACCCCTCGGAGAAGGACGCTAGTAAGTCGTAAACCGTTCGTGATGGGTGATGCTACCATTGTCCTTTCAGAGTGTGTGAGGCTGCTGGGGGTCCTCTTTGATGGTACTCTGTCATTTGAGCCGTACCTAAATGATGTGATCAGGCGATGCCACTTTCAACTGAGAAGAATACGATCAGTCCGGCGCTATCTACCTGTATCCGGTGTCGTTCACTTGGTTCAGGCCTTAGTGCTAACGAGGATTGATTACTGCAATAGTGTGTTGTGTGGTCTCCCGGTCAATAAACTGGATCGCCTGCAGTCTATTCTTAATCAGTCAGCGAGGATCGTGTTCGGATGTCGTTGGCGCGAGCACGTAACTCCACTTCTCAGGGATCGTCTTCATTGGCTTCGAGTCCCTGAGCGGATTGTGTTCAAGAGATGCTGGCTGACGTACAGAGTGCTGCATGACCCGTACTGTCCGGAGTATCTCGCCTCTCTTGTAAAGACACCGCAGTGCAGTGATAGGAGATCGTCACTCCGTTCGAGTCGTAGGGTCAAACTTCAGGTTCCTCCTCCCTCCAAGACTGCCAAGTTTGGAGAGAGATCATTTACACGCGGCAACCCTATCTTGTGGAACTCTCTTCCTGATCACGTCACCACGGCTGATACTCCTGAACACTTCATCAAGAGCTTAAAAACGCATCTGTTTGGGTTGGGGTATAGTTGAGATGTTAAAGCGCTTTTGTTGTGGGCCTCAGCCTTGTTACAGCGCTATAGAAATCGTCCAAGAATGAATGAATGAATGAATTAACAAATTACTTGTATACCATTTTCAAATGTGCTGATAATTATGTTCCAAGGTAAGAGTAGTATGTGGATTTATATTTACATACTTGCTTTGAGTTACTCTAAATGTGTAGTCATTGTTTCCTTTATAATACCAGTTGAGGAGTTTAATGTATAATACCAGTTAGCATAATTCTTTGTTGCCCAGCGACGTTGGCTCCAGTTGAACGAGTGTTTTCGCAAAGTGGTCTCATAATTAGACCTCATCGTGTACACATGACTGATCAGTGCTGGAAACACGTGTTTATTTTAAATGCTGTTGACTAGATAATGTTTGACGACATTCTTTTTTTGCTTTTCTAATTTTGTGATTCGACTTGAAATTGTGTTTGTTTTGTTCTTTTCTGATTTTTTTTTGTCTGACAGAGGTCGGTCCTTGTCATTGTCCTTGATCCTTGTCCTTGGGGTCAGTCCTTATGGTCCTTGTGCTTGGGGGTAAGTTTTCGACATTGTCCTCGTCCTTGCAGGGTCGGTCCTTGTCCTTATCCTCGTTTTTGGGGGGTCCGTCCTTGTTCTTATCCTCGTTCTTGGGGAGTAGGTCCTTGTCCTTATCCTCGTTCATGGGGGGTCGGTCCTTGCTAACATCACTGCTCCTAGGCGTCGTAGACCAATCGCAATCGGAATTGTTTCGTCGTCCAGTCTTGGGCTGTGATGGGAAAGAAAAGCAGCCAATCTCCTGAATGCGGCGTGGTGATGGCGTTGAGCTGGTTTAACGAAAGTCTTACGTGATGGCGAAATTTAAAATGGAGAAAGTCGAAAGTCTCTCTCGTCCGATGGATGGTCCCAGGCTGATTTTTGCCTAGACTTTCGCCGTGGTGTCTTTCTCATGAACTTGTCAAGTGATTGTCCTCAGCGTGTTTACTAATTCACTCTTAAAGAGTTTTGTGTTGGTCAGCGCCTAGTATCTCGATGAGTACCGGTACACACAATGTAAACTTTAAATACTTAGTGCACTTTAGACTCACCACAAACATAAATTAACGTTCATTGGATAAACCCTGTCGCGACTGGTTTACATGAACCGCCGACTCATCTATTCTATTGTCCTCAAACTGGATAACGATAGCATTCGAGAAAGTCACGCACACACTTCAATCTGTAGTAAAACTCTTAACAAACACTACACTCGTGTCACTGATATACCAGAGGGGTTGCAACCGGCGGCCCGTGGGCCGCATGCAGCCGCAGTCTGCTAATTGGCGGCACTAGGAGTACCTATTTTATGCATGCAATATTTAGTAGTTAGTAAATAAGTAGCTTACTTTAAACTGCTGCTTAATATTAACTGTTACCAGGCACTAGCGTTACGTCTCTACATAGACTGTACTATTGTTAAATACAATGTTGTGCAAAACGAACCAATATATGCGATCCTCCACACGCTCATAAAAATGTATAATGGCCCGCTAGTAGTTAAAGTTTGGCTACTCCTAGCATAGACGATGTCTGTGAAACAAATGCTATGATGTACAGTGATGGGCAACTAACTAAAAAATATTAGTTAAACTATAACTAAATTTCAACTAAAAATAAGTAATTAAACTTTTAGTTGCTAACTAACTTTCTAAAATAGTTAACTAAACTAACAAAAATTAGTTAAACTTTTTGCAACTAATTTTACAACTATTTTTCATGTATTAAGTATGTGTTCATGAAAACAATTCAAAACATAGACGATGCTGGCATTGATTGTCTATTTAAGTCTTAGTCTTGCAGGAACACAAGTTTGTCAAGAGTCTCATCGCTTGACTTTTGGTCGGCAAAAGCGGCACGTGGCACTGAAATTCTTGCAGTCATTATGAGCTTGGTTTGGGTCCTTTAACTTCAATTTGACTTCTTCGTAACACATGTTTACTAATAAGCTATTCATTTTCACTTTTCCGTTGCTAGAAAACGCTACTTGTGATGTAATTCAATATTATAATTCCAACTAAAGATAAACGACTTCATATAAAAGCATTTCCCGCTTACCAATGAGATCAAAGATCGTAAGTAAGTTAAAAAACACTGGTCTCTGACCAAGATCAGTGATATATAGTGTTATCATTGTCATGAAAAAATTAACCAAAAAGGAATAGATAAAAAAGGTACTGTAATTTCGGATCACCAACTAAAATTTTTAGTTAAACTATTTAGTTATTAACTAATTTTTTTAGTTAAACTATCATTTTAACTAAACTATTTATATTTAATTAAACTATGATGCTAACTAAAAAAAAGTAGTTAAACTTTTAGTTAGCAACTAATTAGTTAACTAGTTGCCCATCACTGATGATGTAGAAGAAATATATATATATATATATATATATATATATATATATATATATAGAGAGAGAGAGAGAGAGAGAGAGAGAGAGAGAGAGAGAGAGAGAGAGAGAGAGAGAGATGTAAACGTTTATTACATCTAGCACGTTTGCCATAATATGTCATATTTCGTCCTTATTACATTATTCAACAACCATTTTCTTATGCCAATGCCCCAAGCTTGTGGTCGAGAAGAGGGCCCTAAAGATCAGACCTGATTTATCTGGTACAACTGAAAAAGAGTATAGATTAAAATGTAATGAAGTGAAAAGGGCCGCTAGAACAGACAAAAATAATTGGGTTGAAGACCAACTTGAATATCCAAAAGTACTATGGTGAGTTTAAAACAAGAGAAACGTACGAACTAGCTCGGAACATAAATAGAAAATGGAGCCCAAAACAAGTGGCCATCAAAGACAAAAATGAGAAAAGAGAAAAAAAGTCATGCAAAGATTGACAGACTATCATTGCAGTGAACTATACAAAGCGCAGGCAGACCCGCAGTATAGAAGGAACTTCTAGGGGAATTACAGAAAATATCACCACCCTGATTTAGACTGTGACAGAGACAACAACATCCTGAAAGAAGTAGAAATGGCGACCAGAAAATTTGATAATACCGGTATAGTATATTATAATGACTCCCATATAATAATAACTCCCCCTCATTATTATATATATAATAATGACTCCCCCCATCATTATTATATATATAACAATAACTCTCTCTATATTATAATAACTCCCTTAGTTTTTCAGAAACCAGCTGAGATACCATGGTCTAGAACACCAAAAGCTTTTTTTATATCGAAGATTGTTCCAATAGTGTGTTTGTGGGATTAAAAATTTGTTGTTTTGGTATCAATTAAATTCATTATTGGCATTTAAGTGGAGAAATAGGGCTGAAACCATATTGATCAGTGGATAGCATATTAAATGCATCTAAGTAGTTTAACATTCTGGTAAGCATTGCCCTTTCAGGAATTTTAGGAAAACTGGGAGATTGGAAAATGGGGTTATAATTTCGTATAGCCATTTTAGAGACATTTTTATAAATTAGAGTTATTTTTCCAATTTTTAGGCCTACTTCTTCTGGGGAGTTATTATAATATAGAGAGAGTTATTATTATATATATAATAATAAGGGGGAGTCTTTATTATATATATAATAATGAGGGGGAGTTATTATTATATGGGAGTCATTATAATATGCTACACCGGTAATAAGAGCCGTGGAAATGACATGAGAGATGACAGGACTGTGGCGGTGAAATAATTACACTGGGTTACAAACACATTTGTTACAAAAATTGTCTAAGTTTTTTTCAATTAATTTATGAAAATATGGTACTGCTGAAACTGAAAATGACACAGGTGTCTTTGAATCAGGTCAGATTTTTTTGCTAATTTTTTTTTAAATATAGGCTTATAACTAAATCGATTGCATTTTGTAGCATTAGATGGCAAACCACGAATTTTTTCAGTTGTCTCAGAAGTTAGACTTTTTTGGTATATTTAGTGTACTGATTCCAAATATGGTATAAGATTTTTTTCTATCACCTCTAGTTTTTTTTTAGATTCGGCCATATATTCTAGACTGTAAGTGCGTGAAAACTGCCTATATCACAGGGCAAAAAAATCGTGTTGCCATGTTTTCATAGAAGTAAGATCTGTTTCTTAGTATATGTAGGGTGCTAATTCCAAGTATAGCATCCAAATTTTTTCTATCAGTTCTAG
This sequence comes from Metaphire vulgaris, assembly GCA_018105865.1. Lineage (NCBI taxonomy): Eukaryota > Metazoa > Annelida > Clitellata > Crassiclitellata > Megascolecidae > Metaphire > Metaphire vulgaris. The sequence continues at coordinate 6,071,655 of CM030838.1, read as the reverse complement.
TTTTTGAGATACGATTCTAGACTTGAAATGCGTGATAATTGCCTATATCACAGGGCAACAAACTCTGACTCTTTTGGCATTTTTCTACGTAATCTTAGACTGACTTATTCACCATCGGGTATAAGTAGGTTTGTAAAGCGCTCTTGTCTTTGACCACTTTTGCCATGCTTATTGCGCTATAGAAATCGTCTGGATAATAATAATAATAATAATAATAATAATAATAATAATAATAATAATAATAATAATAATAATAATAATAATAATAATAATAATAATAATAATAATAATTGTATTACCATGTTTCCTAGAAGTAAGACCTGTTTCTTAGTATTATTTAGTTTGCTGATTGAAAAAATGGCAGCAGATTTTCTCTATTAGCTCTAGTTTTTTAGAAACGGCCATATTATATCCTATATTGGAAGTGCATGATAATTGCATATATTTGCTTTATGTAGCTTTTGATTGCTCTCATCGAAAGGTCTTTGTTAGCAACGTTACAGGTCTTACATTTCCAGAAGAAATGAATTGAAATATGCGCAGTATCATAAATTATATTATCCAATTAAATAAGCACGATTCATGAAAACTGTTTTGAGGTAGGCCTAGTTGTGGACGAAGGAGCAGCAACAGATCTACAGGGCACATTTAGAAATACAATTGCATGTTAAATGCTTGAAGTGTAATTTTTTCTGATTTCTGGTGTAACAAATTGAATGACAACTAATTAATTAATATAGCTGTATATAAATATGTAATATTTGATGCTCTTAAGATTTTTGCTGCTCAATGATAGAATTTGAATTGATTAAGGATTCTGCATTTGATGCATTAGGGCTATTAGTAGAACCAAAATACAAGGAAGACTAAGCCGCATCTCAAAAACTAGAGCTGAATGGACAAAATCAATACTGGGGCAAAACGGATAACATTTTTTTAATCAGGGCACCAAAATGACTGAAGAACAGGCCTTAATTTGCAGGCAACAAATTGTGTGTTGACCATTTAATTATAATTAAATCTGCATGGCGTAAATAGAAAATACACGCATATATGAAAAAATTATCCTGTAGCGATCTCTAAAAAGTTGATCTGATTGAGCAAAACCAATGCTATATTTGAATTTAGGACATTTAAATTGTCCTAAATCTGTTAGGATCATGGAAGGACAGCCGACGTTAAAAGCCGATCTACGATCGGCAACACGTTTTGCCACCTGGAATGCCCTCACCTTGAACGGCGTAGGCTACCAAGTGGCACTTGTCAAGCAACTGGCGAAATACAGAATCGCCATTGCTGGAATCACTGAGGCACGACTACCTGGTAATGGTCAACGAATGGTCGATGATGCAATCATACTCCACTCAGGAGGCACCGACCACACCAGAGGAGTCGCGCTGGTTCTCCGTCAACCTCTCAAAAACTCTTTGGTTACATGGCACCCAATATCCCCTCGGCTTCTGTACGCCAGACTTCTCCACCGTTACGGACATCTATCACTGGTTACCGCCTATGCCCCAACAGAGGACAGTGACGTTCTGGAAAAGGACAACTTCTACGACCAAGTGGCAGCCACCATCCAGTCCATACCAAAGCATGACGGTCCTTGGTCCTGGTCCTTGGTGACATGAATGCCAACCCTGGACCGCGGATCCCTGGCTTTGAGGATGTCATTGGCCCATTTGGCACAGGAACCACAAACGACAACTCACATCGTCTGCTCTCACTATGCTCGTCTACGGGTCTGATGGCAACGGGGTCATGGTTTCAAAGGCGCGATATCCACCGATTCACCTGGATAAGCAATGATGGACATACAAGAAAGGAACTCGATCATATCCTGGCCTGTCCTCTCAGTATTGTCAGATCGTATCGAGTCTACCGAGGAGCCGAAGCACCCGCAAATACTGACCACCACCTACTTATCGCTGAAATCGCAATTGCATTTCGTCATGCGCACAAGCAAACGCGCTGCCCACAGCTTAACGTTCAATGCCTTAGAGATGATCCTGACAGGGCACTTCAATACAATATCACCCTGAATAACAAATTCGAGGCCCTCGGAAACCTCCCAGATGGCGTGGAAGCTGCTTGGACGTCAATCAGTGACATCATTCGAAGCTCCGCAGAAGAAGTCGTTGGTTTTAGAAAAACCCGTAAGCAGCCATGGTTGTCTGATGATGCACTTGACACCCTCGAAGAAAAGGCCGTCGCCCGGCTCAAAGGAGATAAGGTAGAGCGAAAACGATTGAACGGCGTTTTCAAAGCCAAGTCGAAACGTGATAAGGAAGCGTTCTATCAGTCCTTGGCTACTGAGGCAGAGGAAGGACTGCAGCGGAACAACTTGAAGGCTGCCTATAGAACTGTCAATAGAATACGAGGAGGTACACGCCAGTCCACAGGTGTTACAGCGACACTTAAGGCAGACGGCTCTCCCTGCCTTAACCAGGTGGAAACATTGAGTCGTTGGCGTGAATACTTCTCTGATGCGCTCAATCACCCACCAGCAGAAGTAAGCACGGAACTAACGAACGAAGCGTCCACAGCTTCTGACAGTCCTGACGTATCAATCGACATGCCAACCCTCAGTGAAGTACGCACAGCCATTCAGAAACTACGTCACGGTCGCGCAGCTGGTCCAGATGGAATACCACCAGAGCTACTCTGGTGTGCAATTGACCCAGTTAGCATTGCTCTCCATGAACTCATCTCAAGGGTGTGGACGACTGGACATGTACCAGTTCAATGGAAGGAGGGAATTGTTCTAGCACTGTACAAAGGCCGAGGACCAAAGACCGAATGTTCGAGTCACAGGCCAATCACCCTCCTGTCCGTTCCTGGGAAGGTGTTTGCCCACGTGCTTCTTGCGAGACTCAATCCACTTCTGACAGCGAAACGTCGCCCACAGCAGTCCGGATTCACGGCGGGCCGATCCACGATGGACGCGATTCTCGCACTCAGACTCCTGTCTGAAATCCACCGGGAATTTAACAGACCGTTGCAGGTGGCTTACGTCGATCTGAAATCAGCCTTCGACTCTGTAGACCGTCAGGCACTTTGGATGGCACTCAGAGGTATTGGTGTTCCAACATTCTTATTGAGCTTAATTAAAGACCTACACGAGGGCACGACTGCAAGAGTGCGCTTCAATGGCATGCTATCTGAGAAATTCTTCACTGCCTCAGGAGTCCGTCAGGGCTGTGTCCTGGCTCCAGCACTCTTTTGCAGGGCTATGGACTGGATCCTGGAGCATGCTATTGACCAGACCGGGATCACCCTACCGGAACATAGCTTCTCCGACCTAGACTACGCTGACGACGTTGCTCTTCTGGAAACGTCCGTTAAGAACCTAGAAACATCACTCAATCAGATTGAGTCGACAGCCTCCAAACTAGGACTACATGTGTCCTGGACAAAAACCAAGCTGCAGAATCTAGGTTCTGGAGAAGACGCAGGAGACATATACGTTAATGGACATCAGGTGGAAAATGTGTCAGAATTCACTTACCTGGGTAGTGTCCAGAGTTCTGATGGCAGGTGTCAGCGGAACATTAATCCCAGAATCGGTATAGCTGCATCTGCCATGAGATCTCTTCAAAATTTATGGCGCCAAAGACAGATACAGCTCGGTCTAAGATCCGAATTTATCAGTCCTGCTTCCTGCCAATTCTCCTATATGGTTCTGAGACTTGGACTCTGCTTACACGAGACTCTCAAAGACTACAGGCATTCCATATGCGCTGCCAGAGACAGATTCTCTGCATTCGCTGGTTCGACTTCGTGACCAACGAAGCAGTCTCCAAACAGACTGCCCTCCTGCCAGTGACAGAAATTATCACGCGACGCCGTCTGCCTCTCTTCGGTCATGTGGCTCGCCAGGACAAGAACATTCCAGCCCATCGCGCTCTTGTCTGCGCCATTGCTCGACGCACCGAGACGCGTCCTCCTCCGAGCTGGAGAAGACCTCCTGGCAGACCACGCCGTACATGGCCCCAGCAGATCGGCGATGGTCTTCCTTCCACAATTCTTCATGAATGGCACTCAGCCATCGGTCGCGGTCACAACTCGTGCAACACGAGATTGGCACAACGGACCTCTGTCGTCCATGTGAACAAATGAATGAATGAATAAATCTGTTAAGAAGCCTTAGACAATAAATTTGATGTTGACCAGTGTTATAGACGAACTGCAGAAACTATGTAACATGATATGGAAGGTAATGCCAGCTGAATGGACAAAATCAATACTGGTACTAATATATAAGAGAGGAAGCATGACGGAATGCAAGAACTATCGAACAACAGTGTTGCTAAAGTCGCCTTGGAAAAGTACTAATGATAATTCTCAGCATTCTGTACGAAAGTCTTAAAACCCACATGGAAGAATGGCTGATGAACAAGCAGGGTTTAGAATAGACCGACGCACAACATTTTGACAATACCATCCGTTCCTGTTACTATCACCTGCGCCTGATAAGAGAGGTCCGTCATTACTTGCCTACTTGGGCAGCGATAGACTTGGTTCGCGCACTAGTCGTCTCTCGGGTGGATTATTGTAACAGTGTGCTGTATGGACTACCGGTCGATCAACTTAATCGACTGCAGTCGGTGCTGAATGTCTCGGCCCGCCTGGTGTTCGGTGCCAGGTGGAGCAGCCATGTAACGTCATTCCTAAGAGATCGCTTGCACTGGTTGAGGATCCCCGAGCGTGTGGAGTTCAAGCGCCACTGGCTCACGTTCCGTGCGCTGAATGACCCCCACTGCCCAGCGTATCTGTCAGAACTAATCAGCCGATCGACGACAGTACCACGACGTTCCCTTCTCCGTTCCGGCGCCAGCAATCATCTCGTCGCCCCCCCCTCCGCTCAAGACAGCGGGGCTAGGGGACCGGTCCTTTCGTCGTGGAAACCCGGCGTCGTGGAATCTGCTCCCGAAGGCTGTGACAACCGAGACCTCTCCGGATCGGTTCCTACAACATCTCAAGACGCATGTGCTTAACATTTCGTTCCCTGTACAGCGCCTTTGACTTTAGCCACCTAGCTATGTTACTGCGCTTAAGAAATTGTAAAGTTTAATAATAATAATAATAATAATAATAATAATAATAATAATAATAATAATAATAATAATAATAATATTAATAATATTAATAATAATAATAATAAAAATAATAATAATAATAACAACAACAACAACGCAACAGATACTAGCATTGAGATGACTGTTTGAAAACGCACGAAGGAAAAACAAGAAAATCTACAATTTTACACCATAGATCAAACAATAACCTGAAATGTATTTTAGTCATACGGAGCGGACCAGAATTAATAATAAAATATAATATAATATAACAAGGTTTAAAGTGGTTCAGTAGGGACTGCCCTGTGTGAGAACCACTGTTGTTCCCGTTTAATCTAATATCCTAAACTACTGATGTTTATTTTGAACTCGTTTACAGTTGTAGCCGTTACTATCCCCTCATCCAGTTCATTCCATCTGTCCACCACTCTTGCATTAAAAAATGCTGTTTATGTCTCCCAACCCGTTTCTTGAACAGTTTCATTTGGTTCGATCATACTGCTTCATTGTAAAAAATCTTTCTCTTGGCATTTCCACTTTGTTTGTTAGTATTTTGTATGTCTCGATCAAATTCCCTCTCTCTCTTCTTTTTTCCAGGGTTGTCAATCCACAGTGATTTAGCATTTCCTCATAGGTTAGTTTATGATATCCCTTGATCATCTTTGTTGCTCTGTGTTGCACTCTTTCTAAGGTCTCTATGTCTTTATTCAGGAATGGACACCACGCTTGAACACAATACTCTAAATATGGGCGTACCAATGTTTTGTAAAGTCTTATTATTACATCCTTCTCTCTGTGAACTATCGTTCTTTTGATCATACCTAGAATTTTGTTGGCCTTATTAGCTGCCTCTGCACATTGCCTAGATGGCATCATGCATGATGACCCCTAGATCTTTCTCCTCGTTTGTAACTTTTAGTCCCTTTAATTTGGTTAGACTGTTCAAAGACATCGGATAAGACTATCCGTTATAAGACTCAAGATCAGTAGTGAGAATCTGTGGAGAACTTGGAGAATGGTTTAAAACAAGCAGAGAGACAAGACAAGGAGATAACATTTCACCTATATTTTTTTAACAGACCTGGAAAGGGCAATGGACAAAATCAAAGAGCACGTAAAAGGCATAACAGTTCAGGGACTCTCATTTAACAACCTTAGGTTTGCTGATAATGTTGACATCCTAGATGGAAATGAATATGATCTGGAAGATACGGTACAGACACTGAGCAACGAGGCTAAGCGCTATGGACTGTTGATAAACGCTGAGAAGGCAAAGACAATGGTGTTCGGCCATAAAGAGATCGGAAGAAAATTTAAAGTAAATGGAATAGATGGAGAGAACGTAGAAAACGTCACCTACATTGGAAGCAACTTGACGCATGACTTAAATTGCAGACAAAGAGGTCACAAGAAGAGCAGCAAAGGCTCTAGATCAACTAACGGCAATGTGCAAGATCTGGAAAAGCAAAACAACAAGTACTGAAACAAAAAAAGAAAATACTCGAAACCTGTATCTTCAGCAGCTTTTCATATGGATGCAAAACATGGACCATCGCCAACGACTTGGAAAGAAAAATACTAGCCTTTGAAAGAGAATGTTATAAAAAAATACTAAGAATCGGATGGGCCGATAAATCACAAATGAAGAATTACTGTACAGAATAATGAAACCAAAACAAACCATGCTGCAAAGAGTAACAGAAATTAAATTCCATCTTTTTGGACACATATGCAGAATGAAAGAGGACAGAAAGATCAAAGCTCCAATGTTTGGAATTGATGGAGGGTGCCAAAAAGAGAGGGAGACCACACAAGGACACAAGGAATGGTGTGACGAAATTGAAGAATGGTGTGGAAGCAGTTTACAGGATCTTAGTCACCGGCAATGAACAGGAAAGCAGGAAAGAATGGCAGAAAACTGTGGAGATGGCATTGTACACCAACGGGCGATGAGTCCACGGTTAATGATGATGATGATGAATGCCTCTGAGTGCTTTCCAAATACAGTAGCTTCCCTGTCGACAGTATCGAAAGCGGCCGTAAGGTCTGCGTATGCGACATGTCTTAACATTACTTTCGCACACAGTATGATCGCCCATATATAATTATAATGTTTACTGTAAAAGGACACGCCGGGGAGGCTAACAATTTGGCCAAGCCGCCACGGGTGAGTAGTATTAGACATTGCCAGAACTGGCAATAGTAGAAATTTAGAATGCCCTAAATTCAGCTTACTACAGTATTGAAACTAGTCACATTCATCTTCACATAAGAATTCACGTTTACGTAAAAACATTATTCTTGTTAATACAAGATTTAAACGATAAATCATTGAATTGCTATAAGAATAATAATATTCAATGCAACATTTAAACGATAAATGTGCACATCCTGTTTTAGTAATAACCAGGTTAATACAGTAGCCTATTTAATCGTTCATTTGATCAATTGTTCCTGCGACCAATCCTCCTATGAAAAAATGTCCGATGACATCTACTACTAGCACTACTATTATTTTCGCCAATGATGATGATGATGATGATGATGATGATGATGATGATGATGATGATGATGATGATGATGATGATAATAATAATAATAATAATAATAATAATAATAATAATAATAATAATAATAATAATAATAAGAATAATAATAATAATAATACAAGCTTCTCTTCCAATCAGGCACGGAGGACTAGGAGTAGGGTTGCCAGATGCATGGGGTAGCCAAAGGAGGACAGAGCCAGACGAAAAGGAGGACAGAGGAGGACATTGTATACATGAAACCAGCTGTGTAGTGGTCGTCCATAAATTACGTAACGCGGTTAGAGGGGGTCCGGCCATTTGTTACGAAGTGTTACAACGGGGGGGTCCGGAAATGTTACGTAACGCAAAAAATTTGTGACCGTTTTTGGCTTGTCAGAGATTTTGAAGAGGAAAAAACAAGGAAGACCTCTTTTTTGCTTGTCAGGGTTTATCGAGAGGAAAAATACAAGGATATGAACTTTTTTGCTTGTCAAGACTTTTTGGAGGACGAAAATTGGGGGTCGGCCTGTTGTTACGTAATATTTGAGGGGTCTGACGTTTTGTTACGTCGTGTTACGTAGGAGGTCAAAAAAGTGCCAAAATCGCGTTACGTAATTTATGTACGGCCCCAGGTCATCGAGTTGTATGACTGATGATGACTAGTCGTTTACTGTTTACAGTCTCTGCGTTTGCTACTGGAAATGAAATTAACATTTTGACCAATGACCATAGACTATTGCATAGACACTAGAGATAGAATGACGAGAGTCGAGTATTTTGGGACTTTGGACAATCGATATTAATATTATTAAAACGCTATTTTAATATCCATGATTGGGTAAACTGAGATAACGGACTAAAACGTATGAAATTCGTCAATACCGCGAGAACGAAAATTGATAGCATACAAAAGCTCAAAAAGAAGGACATTTTACAATTTTTAGCTTTGCCGGGAGGACGGAGGACACGGACCTAAAAAGGAGGAATGTCCTCCTTTTGGAGGACGTCTGGCAACCCTAACTAGGAGTTCGACGCGTGTTACCGCGGGCACGTCCTGCATTTCTGGCTTTCGTCGCCGGCATTACGGAAAAAAGGCGACGTCGTTATGAACGCTTTACTTCCACAAGTCTGCCATCCTTCAAAGCACACCACGAGCGACTGCCATCGGAAATCGCAGAATGGTTCAGTATCACAAGCCTGCAAACGCCGAACACAGATAAGCAACATCATCAAACACAATGGGACAATCCAATGATCGCAAAAGAATTCTCCAGCTTGTTCTCAAGTAGCACAAGTGTTACAGACAGAGCCAGGTTGAATGCAGTAACATCACCACTTTCAGTCGACTGGCTTTTCTCTCAACTGTGGCTTCTCGCTCAGTTGTGATAATGAATCCGTGCGCGTAACGGCTGGTCGGGACCACACTGTGCATGCCGCATAGCTGAACTCTAGTTGAACGAGATTGCCACCATGGTATCTCCTGTCGACTGGCGTTGGCCGAATCGCCCGACACGCCGTTCACTGATATCGTTCACTGATAAAGGTCGGGTATCCGTCAAAGGAACTTTCTGGCCTATCGAGATCCGATGGAAAACGACCGGATGGTTGCACTCTCATCCCATGGAAGACAGACAAATGCGTTATTTGGGACGTTCCAGTCGCAAACACTTTCGCTGCTTCATACTGTCATTATACAACGATGGAATTTTCGTAAAGCTGATTGGCCATCATTCTCAGCGGATATAGAAAGAATCGTTCACTTGATTCCCAAGAATATCCCCATAGAAAGTGCCTATCATCGTTTCTCAGGAGCCCTGCTAAAGGCTGCCCACTCCAACATCCCTCGAGGCTTTCGACCAATGTACATTCCATGCCTAGACGAAGAATGCAAAGTCCTCCTCCAACAATACGAGGAGTCGGGAGACCCGGATGTAGCCGATCACTTAATTGAATCTCTGGATGCTGCCCGCCGCCATCGTTGGGAAGAGACAACCGCTAGTTTGGATTTCTCACACTCCAGTCGTAAGGGCTGGGCGTTAATTCGACGACTTGGCGCCGCCCAGTTGCCTCCAAAAAACGTTCATCCACCAGTTAAAGCAAATTCCGTTGCATCTCATTTAACAAAAGTCGCAAAAGCGCCCATTGAAAAACTATTAAAGCGACATGTACAATCGGAAAATAAAGCCTTCCTACGATCTGGAAAACACCAGCCACAAGAATCGGCTCCCGTGTTCTTCGACAATGACCTTCAAAACGCTTTTAAATCCATGAAAACAGGCATGGCTCCAGGGTACGATAATATTCACCCTGAGTTTCTAAAAAATTTGGGTCCAAAGGCATGCAAATGGCTGCTAACCTTCTTCAACAAAATCATAACGAGTAACAATATTCCAAAGATTTGGCGTAAAGCAAATGTCATTGCCATCGAAAAACCAGGAAAAGACAAAACTCTTGCGGCAAGCTACAGACCAATTTCGCTACTCAGCGTCTGTTACAAGTTATTCGAGAGACTACTACTGAATCACATCGCCACATCGGTAGACGACATACTAAACCCGTTTCAAGCTGGCTTCAGAAAAGGTCGCAGCACCTGTGATCAGGTTGTTGCACTTACAACATACATAGAAAATGGCTATCAGAAGCGCCTAAAGACAGGCTCTGTCTTCTTGGACTTGACAGCAGCCTTTGATACGGTTTGGCATGCCGGTTTACGTTACAAACTCTCGATGAATTTCCAACCATGGTTCGTTCGTATCGTGGATTTACTTCTTCGTGACCGACAGTTTCGAGTACATATGGGAGATGACATAAGTTCATGGAGATGTCAGAGAAATGGCCTTCCACAGGGCTCAGTTTTAGCTCCTATATTATTCAATCTGTATCTAAATGATATACCTGACACAGTTAGCAGGAAATACGGCTACGCCGACAACATCGGCCTTGCTGTTCAAGCCCAGACATTCAAGGAACTTGAAGAACAGCTAACTATCGACACACAGCGGATCTCAGACTACTGCAAAAAATGGCGGCTTAAACCAAACGCCAATAAAACTGTGTCGAGTGTATTTCATTTGAACAACAGAAAAGCAAAATACGAGCTAAAAATTCATATGGATGGGAAACAATTGAAGCATGACCCTGTATATCTTGGCGTTACTCTTGATCGAACTTTAAGCTTCAAAACATCTTTCAAAGTTGGCCGGCAAAGTCAGAACCCGGACAAACCTCCTGTCAAAATTAGCTGGTTCCTCCTGGGGAGCAAACGCCGCTACGACAGTCTGCACTTTCACTTTGCTACTCAGCCGCGGAATACTGCTGTCCCGCCTGGTATCGCTCCTCGCACACAAAGGCGGTGGACACGCAGCTGCACTCAGCCATGAGACTTGTCTCCGGAACCCTGCGCCCAACAGCGCTCCAATGGCTGCCAGTTCTGTCAAATATTCAACCACCATACTTACGACGGGAAGCTGCAGTGGACAGATTTCTATCAAAGATAGCAGACCGTGAGGACCTGCCACTCTTCGAGGACCTGTCCAACCCTCCTAATCATCGATTGAAATCACGCCATCCTCTGCAGCTTAACAAGGTTCCCTCAGATGTCGATAGACAGTGGAGACTTGACTGGGAGTCGGCTCAGGTGATCAACTGCCAATTGGTCGAAGATCCCGCTATCCGACAACCAGGCTTTGACACGCTGCCTCGTCACCTGTGGTGTCTGTTAAACCGTTTTCGAACTGGACAGGGACATTGCAATTACTGTCATCAGAAATGGGGATTAACTGACTCGAACCTGTGCCCCTGCGGTGTCATTCAAACAATGTCGTACCTAGCTGACTCTTGCCCTATAACAAGGCTAGAGGACGGTGGATTACAAACTTTACACACAGCTGATAACGTCGCAATCAAATGGCTGACATCATTTAGCACATTAAGCATTCGATAATAATATAATAATTATGCAACAATAACAGTATCAACCGCAGGTGCTGCAGCCGACCGTGCAGCCGATAAGAAAAGTATCCCTTTGCTCCTGTGGCTTAGATAGAAATCCTTTTTCTTACAACGAATATCCGTGACACTCCAGAGATTTAACGCAGTCGACTTTCACGGAACTTTAACATAATAATAATAATAATAATAATAATAATAATAATAATAATAATAATAATAATAATAATAATAATAATAATAATAACAGCGCAATCCAGTGCTTTTTGAATTTACCATAATATAGTGTTAGGATTTTAGTACAGCTGTACTATATACAGTGAACAAGAATGGTGTGTTGAATTACATTACATTTACACCTGCTTCACATCAATTTATTGGTACTGAGTGACGAGTTGCTCACATATCAACGACAGAGAGAGCAAATTGCCAAGTGCGAATTTGCTTATGAATTTTCATACTCGTGATTATTTTCGCTTCTGTCCAGGAAATTTTCATTATTTTCTTACAGTTTGATGCCATTATTATCACCGGCAGTTGGAGCCATTGCTCAGAAAGAAATGTATGTAGTCTGGTATTCTGCTCCAATTTTTATGGCCTTCTGAATGTCTTAGAAATTGCTCGATCCACTTGAATGGAGACTATTCGTAGACCCTACGAAATTGAATCTTAAGGCTGTGTTTTTTGCACAATGGGAGCCGTCTTCCATCTATTCCAGTTGCGCATGCTGTCCACGTGACAGAGGCGTACTGCTCAAAATGCACGTCTCGACTACTTTCTTTTTGGCCTCAAAGCTCATTGTTTTGTTCTACCAAACTGTGTCTACAGCAGCCAGATCTCCAGAAGCAGAGGTGGGCAACAAACGGCCCGCAGTCCAGGTGTGGCCCGCGAATAAGAAACCAAGATCCCAAATCTCAGAGACATGGCGAAGAAGCTACTTGTGTTGGGCGGTTCCATGTAGGCCTCTAGGCCCTATATGGGAGCAGAGTTTCACTACTATGAATAAGTAAATATCGCGTTCTAATTTTACACATTTCCTTCTAGCACAGAGGTGGGAAACCTACGGGCCGCGGGCCGCACGCGGGCCGCGGCCCGTAGGTTGCCCACGGGCCGAGTGTGCGGCCCGCGGAAATGTTTTATGCGGCCCGCCGGTCCTTCAGACTTTTCGCATTTTCTCTTAAATTTTATAAATAAGGAAAAATTAACCAACTTAATTTGTTTTAATTTTCATAATATGAATTACCTTTCCTCTGCATTTTTTCCGCTGATGATGTCATCTTGTTGAGGTTAAGATCTTCACCCCGAAGTTTATTTTCGACACCGTCGCAATCGTTTTAACGGTTTTAAGATGTTACGTTTTACGCATAGAACCATAAACTTTAATGAGAATATCACAAGACAGTCTATGCTTCTGTGAGTCATAGAGTCTATGGTATCTTTTACTCGTGTAGAAGTATACCGATCTGCAGCTGGAACTAATAGTAAGTAAAGTAAAGTAAAGTAAAATCTCGTAAACTTATACAGCGCCCCGGAAACAGTAGCTGTTTATTTTTATGCACTTAATCTTTCTTGAAATAGCTATAGACAAGGTGGTTTGTCGGCCGGGCAAAGGTCAGTGTATCTCAGAGATGGACATGGGTCCATTTTTTAGAATTCAACCCAACCCGACCCATCAAGTCTCCAACCCAACCCAACCCAACCCATGCCGGCAATTGCAAGTATTCACCCATCCCAATCCGCCCAAGCTTCAAGTAAACAAATTCAGCAAATGCATTGATAAGCAACAATTTGTCAATTCATCATCAATAACCGTGGGCTCAGCGTCCGTTGGTGTCTGATGCAATCATTACAGTTTTGTCCCAATCTTTTCTGTTGGCAGCAACATGAAACAGTTCTTGCAGACATTTTCCACACCAATCACAAATGTCATCACACCATTCCCTGTGTGGCCTTCCTTTCTTGTTGGAACCGTCAATTATTCCAATCATTATAGTCTTAATCTTTCTATCATCTTTCATACGACAAATATGTCCAAAGAGACGCAATTTCCTCTGTATACATTTTGCATAAAAGTTTCTTTTGGCTGGATTTTCTTGTATAGTTCCTCGTTGCTGATCTTTCCAACCCATCCAATTCTGAGAATTTTTCTATAGCAGTTTCTTTCAAATGTTGAAATTCTTCTCTCCAATTCTTTTGTGATGGTCCAAGTGTCGCAACCATACAAGAAGCTGCTGAAAATACATGTTTCAAGAATCTTTTTTATTCTGAGACTCATTGCTTTGCTTTTCCAGACATTGTCCATTGCCTTCAGATTTCCTAAAGATTTCGCTGCTCTTATTGTTACTTCTTTCTTGCAGTCCAGATTATGTGTCATGTTGCTTCCAAGGTCAGTGAAATTTTCCACATTTTCCAATTCGAATCCATTCACTTTGATCTTTCTTCCAATATCTTTCTGTCCAAACACCATTGTTTTTGTCTTTTCAAAGTTCATCGATAAACCATAGCGCTTTGCTTCATTACTCAGCATCTGTACAGTGTCCTCCAGGTCATCTTCGTTTCCTTCAATGATATCGACATCATCAGCAAATCTCAGGTTGTGTATGTGTAGTTCCTGCACTGTTATTCCCTTTACATGTTCCATTATCTTGTCCATTGCTCTTTCAAAGTCAGAGATGAATATTATGGGTGATACTCCTTGCCTTGATCCTCTGCTTGTCTTAAACCAATGTCCAATCTCGCCGCACATTCTCACAGCTGATTTTGCATTGTTACTGATATCTTTCAACAGTCTTATCAGTTTATGATTTACTCCATAGGACTCTAGCACAGCCCAAGTTACTGTCTGATCTATGCTATCAAAACGCCTTCTGAAAATCGACAAAGCAGTTGTATACGTTCACATTTTTCCGTCTTGCCTTTTCTGCTATCAATCGTAGCGCTAGTATGTGCTGTGTTGCACTTCGATCTTTTCTGAATCCAGCTTGTTCATCGGCAAGGTATTCCCATCACTCTTCCATGTGTATCCTAAGTCTTTCAGTCAGTATCAGCATTAGTATTTTCCCCAGGTGGCTTAAGAGTGCTACTAGAAAGATGCTCGCTTCGCTCGCGGTGCAGGATAATACTAAAACCCAATCATTGAATTCATGCTGAACAACGTTTCAATTATGTACATACGCCACCTAGCCAAGCCTGTGCCACGTAATAATTAGGCCTATGTACGTTAAAATCACGCAACTGTGACCATTTGTGACGCTGTACACGTATTTTTTGTGTACGTTAAAATTGCGCAACTTCCTCAAGCTACGCCCACCAACGCATCTCGACGTTGTACACATTATGACTGCAATGAACAATTGAACGTACGCTTCGTCAAACGCTTCTTCGACTAAACCGTTTGGTTACCAATAGCAACGTCGTCTTCGAACATCGCCCACCAACGCATCGCGACGTAAGGACTAAACCGTCTACCGTCTATATAAACAAAGTAACGAAGCAGAAAAATAACAACGCTAGTCTCAAATTAAAATATTCCTCAACCAATCAGAACGCTTGAAGGTAACAGCCATAGAGAATAAGGATCTTAATATTATAGATGGTTCTATAGTTCTTGCACTCCATCATACTTCCCTTCTTGTGTATTACCACTAAAGTTGATTTTGTCCACTCCTCTGGAGCTTTTCTGGAGTTCCATGCCATATTGCATAGCTTATACATTTCATCAATAAGTACGTCTCCACCATATTTGATCATCTCTCTCGTGATCATGTCTATACCTGGGCTCTTATTATTATTTAGATGACTAATTGCTCTTTCAACTTCTTCTCTTAAGATACTGTCTTCACTTTGATCTTCTCTGCCTGACGGTGATATGTCCTTTAGTTATTTCACAAGTTCTTGCCGAGTAATAGGATCCATCTGCGCTTCGTAAAGTTCACTGCAGTATTCCGGTCCACCTCTGTGTGACTTCTCTTTTATCCATTAGGACTTTGTCCTTCTTGTTCTTGATGGCCATTTGTTTCGGATTCCACTTTCTGCTAATGTTCCGTATTAACTTGTATGCTTCTCTTGTCTTGTATTCACCATGGAATTTTTCAATATTTTCACAGTTCTCTTCCAACCACTTGGCCTTATCTTTTCTTGTAGCATTTTTTACTTCATTACATTTTTATTTGTACTCTTTTGCTGCCTGGTCTGACAAGTCTTGTCTAATCTTTAAAGAGCCTTTTTTCTTGAACCAGTTGTAGAGTATTGTCTGATATCCACTTCTGGTTGATTTTCTCTTTCTCTGGGACTGTCTCCTCAAATGCTTTGTGAATGGCTGCAGCAATTCCTTCAACTCGCTTGTCAATATATTGCTCATTGGCCATGTTCCACGATGCATTCTTGATGTTGTCTTCTAGAGTTTCCCTGTATGCTTTTCCGACATCTGCTTCCGATAACTTTGCTGTCTCTAATTTTCTTGAACTGTGTCTTTATTGGTCGTTTAAATTTCATTTTTATAATTGCTATCACTAAGCTGTGATCAGAATCGATGTCTGCACCCTGTTATGATCTGCACTGTTGTATTGATGCGGCCCATCGTCTGGAAATTAATATCATGTCTATCATATTTTTAGTCTTTCCATCACAGGACCTCCAGGTTCATTTTCTGCAGTCTTTCTGTTGGAATCTTGTGTTACAATGATTAGTTCATGTTCCAAAGCAAATTCCAGTAAGTTCTCTCCTCTTTCGTTTCTGTCTCCATATCCATACTTTCCCCTCACTCTTTCCCAACCAGATCTATCACTGCCTTATCTTTGCATTCCAGTCACCTGTAACAATCAGCACATCCCTTTTTGGTATATCGTCCATTGTCTTGATCAGATCTGTGTAGAAGCGGTCAATTTCTTCTTCTGTGCTTCCCGCAGTTGGGGCATAGACTTGAACAACTGAAATGTTGAATGGATTTGCTTCAAATCGTGCCACCATCATTCTAGAATTTACTGGCTTGTAACCCAACAAGGCTGATCTGGCCCTTTTGCTAAGTAGGAATCCAACTCCTACCTCGTGTTTCTTTTCATTTCCAGACCATATAACTTCGCCGCATCCCATCTTTCCAGATTTTGTCCATCGCATCTGTGCTAATCCCAAAATGTCACATCTGTATTTTTTAATCTCTGTCTTTAGCGATTCCAACTTTCCAGTTGCCCACAGGGTTCGAACATTCCAGGTGCCAACAGAAAGTTTCTCTGATGCTGGTTTTAGTTTTTGTCTTTGTCTTTGTCTTTCGGTAGCCAACTTTTCGGCCCAACCCGATTACTCGGTTGGGGACGCGGACCTTGTTTTACCGGGCGACGTCCGAGCCGGGATGAGTTCACTGTGTTCATTGTCATCAGATTTCATTCGTGTTTTTCTTTTACTCTCAGCGCATCGACACTCATCTGACAAACTCTCCTCTTTTACCCGGGCTTGAGACCGGCAACCGAATATGCTGGCTTGCGTATTCAGTTGGCCGAGATGATCCACGTCCCATTGGGATGAGACGGCGCAGTAGCGGCAGGTTTCTGATCCTGTAGCTGACTAAATGCTGCCGTTAGACACATAGTATGAAGGTGTCACTCCGCCAGCACTCACATGGTTGGGCTGCTGCCCCCAACCCTGAGTGATTTGTTTGGAGTAGTTTTCTCATAGGACGGTTGCCTACCATGGCTGACGAGCCCGTCCTGCCCGGGTGAGTTTCGGTAAGTTGCGCCTGAAGAGATCGTCGATAGTGGAAGCACAGATGCCGGGTTGATTTCAGCGCAGGTCGGATGTGTCGTCGATTTGTACAATGTCTACAATGGTGCCGGTAGTGACCTGACCTCTGCGATTATAATCAGCACACCGTCCGAAGGTAGATTTCATAGATACGATCGGTTACTGTTGTCGTTGGTTGACAGCTGTTGAACGCTGGTTTTACGGGTCGAAGCGCATTCCAGAGGATCGTCGTGCATGTAGCCGGGACGATCTGAGGTTAAAGATAATACAGTCAGTACACAGATAGGCCTATGATTGGTTATTGTTGTCATAAGTCGACGGTTGTTGTTGGTTGCCGATTGACGTTGGTTGACGGTTTTCGAACCGTCAACCCGGGAAGCGCATGCCAGGGAATAATCGTGCATTGTAAAAATGGTCAGTCAGTCAAACGATTGGAAGCGGATTGGAGGGAACGCTGAAAATGCAGGCCTGGAAAATGAATTTGAAAAAATATAAATAGCCTGAAAATGCAGGCCGAGAAAAAGACGGACGAAGTGACAGGGGGATAAAATACAGGCCTAGAAAATGAACGACGAAGTGGCAAGGAGTGATAATGCAGGCCTAGAAAATGAACGACGAAGTGGCAAGGGGTGAAAATGCAGGCCTAGAAAATGAACGACGAAGTGGCAAGGGGTGAAAATGCAGGCCGAGAAAAAGACGGACGAAGTGGCAAGGGGTGAAAATGCAGGCCTAGAAAATGAACGACGAAGTGGCAAGGGGTGAAAATGCAGGCCTAGGAAATAAATGCCAAACTGATTTCAGTTAACTTCTAACATATTGCTAATCAGTGGTGGTAAACAAAAATAAAATGCAAATCTCAATGCAAAACTTTTATTTCAGTTAACTTCTAAAATATGGCTAAATAGTGGTCGTAAACAAAAATAAAATGCAAATCTCAATGCAAAACTGTCATTTCAGTTAACTTCTAGCATATTGCTAATAAGTGGTGATAAACAAAATAACAAACAGTATTGAAACTACTTGAGTAAGATGTAAATAATCACTAATCTTTGAATGGACTAAGTAAACAAACGCATAACCATAGTAATATCGGAGCGACAAATTGGGCAATGGCCCGACATCGCCGCAACAGTATCAGCACACGTACCGCAAAATCTCGAGTGTCCGCACGGCACCAGCGCAACGGCAACACGAGGTGCCAAAAGGCAAATTTCACATGCGTCGGCGATCGGTTGTGGTTCTTCAGTCGGTGGTGGTGGACTCTCAGAAACGATGACAGCGTCCGCAACCTCCGGCTCTTCTATGCGCTGCTCTTCATCGCTATTAGCTTCGTTATCTCCTCGGTAATGCAGCGCTTCAGTATGGGCTCCCATGCTGTGGCTCACAGCTCTCAGAAAATCCAAACGCGTATAGTTACCAGCATCAAATCTCGCGATGCAAATAGCAATACGCCTTTCCTTTAGAATGTTCTTCTTCTGACAGTGCCGTCTAACACGCAAACCATTAGCAACCGTGCCACGTCGCTCATTGCATCGCTTGTGACACGCTGGAGATGACCCATGAAGACAAGGAAATTGGGGTGCGGAATCTGGATGCGACGCTTCAAAGAGGCATGAAAACTTTCTAAAATGTTATTGGTGCGGCTAACATGTTCACGCACGGTTAATCTTTGGGGTCCGATGGAAGCTTTTTGGATCCATTGACGCTGGACATAGGATAACAATTGGTCCAGTAAGTTTGCATAGGCGCTGCCTCCAGTAACCCTTTGTCTCAGTTCATCTGCGGCAACAGTAATGTGAGCAGCAGGCAGTAAAGGCAATCCCAGTAAACACCGTACGACGTCCTTAACTTCTGAGTTAAGTAAATAAGGTTGTTTAAGCCCTATCTTATTGACCCGTTTTATTATGGCTTGCGCGTAATGGAACCAACAACCGGATATGTCCAGATTTCCAAATACTTGTTTGAAAGCACTCGTCGATGCCTCCTCGAAATCTGACATAGCACACGTCGGGTGAAAGTCAGGTGCAAGCTCCTTTACCTTCTCGAAGACGGCACAATACAGCGCGTGAGTCTTACGCGACATGAGAACAAAGAGAACAGGTGAAGCAGACTCGAAACACGTAACAAAAAGAGTGAAAAGTTGCAAGAAAATACTTGGAACTACTTTAAACGTTCCATCAAAGTAAACACCAGCCGACGACTGCAGTAATGCCAGTTGGCTATCATGGCAAAAACCAACGCTAAGCCGTCTTCAGCCACATCCACGAATCCACGATAGAAGTGGTCACCGTTTATCTTCCCAAAACGGGAGTCGCGGACGATCTCGTGTGCCTCAGAACACGTTGTCGGCAGTGCAGGCATAGACAGACGCCGTCGTTTAAACATTGCACTTTCAATTTCCGGAAACGACAAATAAGGCGCGGAATCAGGGGTTCCTCGACTCACTTCATCGAAAATCTGTCTGAGTGGTGTTTCTGTCGATCCAGCTAGTTGTTTGCACCGCTCGGCCATCGTTAGACGCGCGATTTCCACGGTGGCATCTGCATGCTCAATGTGGGGCAACTGTAAATGCAGCAAAAGACATGCACTCGTTAATAGTGCCTACACTTCACGCTGTGTAACACACAAGAAATATTGCAAATTGAATGTAACATAAACACAGCGATAATCAACCGATAATTAAAGAATTATAGGCCCTACATAGCGTGAAATGACTACTACTACATCTACTCATATAGTTAATATATAATATATGATAAGTCCTTTGGGAACTAAGTACCCAGGGCATTAATATATGTTTATATAATATTTATATAAGTAGAACAAAATATAATACATATATATAATATATGATATGATAACTTTTATGATATAATAATATATAACATAATATTAATAGAATATAAATAGAAGTGGAATAGAATATAGGCCTATATAAGTAGATTTTTAAGGGTTAACACTAGAACGACGATGCTGCGTCAATTGACGCATGTGCTTATAAGCATTGAGAAATGTTGTATACAATACGAATTTCATTGGAAACTTGAGAGATTTAACCGCGTAAAGCCCAGATACTGTAATAATGATAATAATTAAGATAATAATAATAAAAATAATAATAACAATTATAATAATAACAATAATAATAACTGTATGAGTATGAACAATTAGGCCACAATATGGGTAACCGATGTAGCGGATTTTATTGGAAACAACCAACGTCGATCAACCAACCGCCTACACAATTATGGGACACAAGGACTTAATGAATGAACAGCAAGAATTTGTAATCACGATCGGTCAAGTTGTAACAGTTAAAAGACTACTTACTCCGATCCTGAAGTTTCCCTGCTGAAGCTTCGCTGACCCATCACAGATCCCATGGCAGCACTTCAAGTATATGACGTCTCTGCATTTCTTTACTTGCTTGTAGAGGAAGCCATTGTGCGCATACACATTTCCACGACCTTTCGCTATTGTAACGTATGTGCTTTCTTCCATCGCAAAGGACAAGCGCACAACACGAAGGCCTGCACGGTCCTTTTATACAATTTACCAAAATCACAGTAGGGCTCTTGTTCTTCGACACTATTTCATGGAAGTTATTTGCT
This sequence comes from Metaphire vulgaris, assembly GCA_018105865.1. NCBI lineage: Eukaryota > Metazoa > Annelida > Clitellata > Crassiclitellata > Megascolecidae > Metaphire > Metaphire vulgaris. The sequence goes on along the minus strand of CM030838.1, from coordinate 6,050,754 downwards.
CTTGCGACGATGCGTCGCGAATTTGAACTAGGCATTGTCTACTATTTAGGGTTCCGACGTTGCCAACGTTTTTCAACTGTTCGTCAATGAGATATTATGCACGTTCGGTTGGCGCGCGGATTAAAGTTCAAAAGGCTATAGAATGTAGGCATTTGTTTGAATTTTAGACGTATCACTTTAATCGAGGGAAAGACGTTATTACAGGTCGTGAGGCGGTGGTTTGGCGTGGGTGCCCCTACGACGTCCCGTGACAGCAGGCACTACAGAGCACAGATGTGCAATTGAGGTATCCGAAATTGCTTGGCGCGACTTGGTTTAATACAAATATATAGGCTAGCCGTGTTTGTGTGATAATGAAGACTGATTGGCTAAATATGTATACATCTACATAGCAGATTTTTACGTTTTTAACGTTCAAACGGTGCAAAAACAACCAAGATACACTGTAATAGGGCGAATACTTAGCGTTTTTCCCACTCGCCCCTTTGTTACCCCCTTTTCTGGACCTGCATTTTCACCCCATGCCGCTTCGTCCACCGTTTTCCGGGCCTGCATTTTCACCCCTTGCCGCTTCGTCCACCTTTTCCCCGGTTCTGCATTTTCACCCCTTGCCACTTCGTCGTTCATTTTCCTGGCCTGCATTTTCACCCTCTGCCACTTCGTCCGCATTTTTCCTGGCCTGCATTTTCACCCCTGGCCTCTTCGTCCATCATTTTACATACCTGCATTTTCACCCCCTAGCACTTCGTCCGCCTTTTTCTTTTCTCGCATTTTCATGTCTTGCATTTTCAGTCAACCCGGATTGGACACAAGCGGATTGGACACAAAGTGACTTGAAAGCCGCAACGTAGCGATATCAGCGATCATGCAGCGGCCATTTTGAATAACGACGATTTTCAAAATGTTACTGGTGTTGATGTTAAGACTGATCCGTTTCTACTTAATTTCGCCTTAGTCGCACGAATGATGAATAAACTGGCATTATCCACGGATGAACTGTCGACCGGTACGGATTTTAGTGCATCGCAAAACGCAGAACATGTAAATAATCCGCTGAAAACAACATTATATCTCACGATCGAAATTTCTTGCAGCCACACGCTGTATGGCCTATATTTCCCGCCATTATAATTATCAGTGACGTGCAAAGGAAGTTTGACGTCCTATTTATGATTTGTACTTATACTCTCTAAAATTCAGCATCAAGTGTTGAAAGACTAACGAATAAGGAACCATAGAGCCATTATAGCGTCTGCTTAGCAAGTTCGCACGCAGTAGCTCATAAATGTTATTGGAGGCAATAAGGGGCTTAAGATGGATTTACAGTGGATGGTTCGAAGAAAATTACTATAATAGCCTTCATTCATCAATTTCGATTCTCGATTCCAATGCTTTGAATTATTTACTCCCACCGGTCTTATGCAAATATCTCGTGGCTGCGGATTACCATCTACCTATAGGCATATGACGCTGCACAATATTCAGAAAGCAACGGCCACAACGGCGAGGAGGGTTCTATGTATAAAAGGAGATATGACTTTAATGCTTTATTATATAGGAACAACTGTGTTTAGTTCAATAGAAACAGGGGCTCAAGACGGTCCTCAATATAACACCCCCCAACCTCTTAACTAATAGCCGTTATAAGCCAGTATTGCCAGCAACAGTTCGGCAGCAATTTGTTAGGTGAAAATGCGGAAAACGATAACACTTCTTTATAACCAATGTATGGTGTGTGCTAGGGGTCTGTGGGTATACCCGTACCCGCGGGTTTACCCGTACCCGACCCGTACCCGTGGGTTGGGTATGGGTTGGGTAGACATTTTACGGGTTGGGTTGGGTACGGGTACAACAGTCACGGGTACGGGTATACCCGTAATTTACCCGAAAATTGATGTATTTTATCATACCCGTATGTCAGGTTCACAATTTCACATTCATTTCACAGCAACAATATTAATTGACAGAATTATGTTCAGACTTCAGAAGCTCGATGAGCTGCTATTAATCAGGTCACATTACAAAAAACACATTGTCATTTGTCAGCAATCAATCTCTGTGACTTGCATGCGGAATGTACTGTAGGCCGTTGACAGTAGTGAGTTGAGTTCACTGCTTGTTATCTCCTTAGTATGAATTTTTTAATGTATGCACAAAGTCTAAAACTCTAGGCTATATTTGTTTAATTGTGTTTGTAATTTTTATGCAAGACTGCTTAATTTTTATCTATTTTATTTCATACTTTGGCAAATTGGCAGTTGTCATCACAGACTCACAGTCCTTTGCCATTAACACTGCATTAATAACAATTCATTAAGAATAATTTAGTTCACCTTTGTAAAGTTTGTACCTAAAGAAAAGAATTTTTTAAGAACAATACTTGTCTAGGTCCCTACTGTTTAGTTTGTTTTCATATTATTGCAGTTAGCACTGCCTGTTGCAACAAAACAGACAGAAATTTAAGTAATTCCCCTTCTCCGAAAACACAATCCCGAGACGGGGTTTTGTATTGGGGAACGGTGTTTACATTTTACACGGCCCAACCACGGGTATTGACGGGTACGGGTATACCCGTGGGTTGGGTCGGGTTGGGTACAGATTTTTAATGATGGGTTGGGTCGGGTCGGGTACAGTCTAACAATTCACGGGTTGGGTTGGGTAGGAAAAATGCTGTACCCGCAGACCCCTAGTGTGTGCACTGTGCCACGTGCAAATCAGCGTTTTGGAACACAACCCAACCCACCACAACTGCCTAAATTTATGACCCAACCCAATCCAACCCAACCCATGGGTTAACCCAACCCATGGGTTAACCCAACCCGTTTCCATCTCTGGTGTGTCTATGAGACGGCGGGTCAGGTTGTTAGGTTAGGTTATGTTAAAAGTCAATTTATATAGCGCAAAAACATGAACGAAAAGTCAAAGGCTAGAGCGCTTTACACTAATACGATGTCTCGAAGAAATGAGTTTTAAGTTTCCTTGCGAACGATTCAAGATTGGACTCTCTAGTCACATGGCCTTTGTGAGACTTGGCATGATGAAACATCTGCCTGGATCGGGCAGTTACTGAACGACGGTTACCAAGTGGTCGAGAGGGCCCGGTCTCGCCCTCAAGATGAAGCGGACCGTCTCTCCACCAACCACGGCGGCGTGGCCATCTGTGCCGCTCCCGGTATCCGACTATCCAAACTGCAGTTCATGCATCAGTTTCAGTCACTTGAATTGGTGATCGCTCGCGTCACCTCAGTGGAGTCGTGCATTCTGGCCGTGGTCTACAGACCAGGCTCCGCCAAGTCCTCACAGCTCTTCTTCTCGGAAATGTCGGAGTTACTGGGTGAACTCGCGTCACACAACGGACCTGTATACGTCGCTGGAGATCTAAATGTGCGGCTCGACCGTGACGAGGATGCAGCCTGCCGCCAACTTTGTGAGCTTTTTACATCTTATAACTTTACTTTCCAACCGACTAATGCGACGCACGTCGGCGGAGGAATGCTCGATGTGGTTGCGTTTCATTGTGGCACCGTGGCACCACAGACGCGTGTAATAGACGTAGGGCTATCCGACCACCATCTGGTTAGCTGGTCGGTGCCGCTAACCAGGCCTCGTCCGGTTTATGTCTCCACTACACGACGTGCCTGGCGTAAAGTCGATACCATTGCGTTTTTGAATGAGCTCGCGACCTCTAAACTTTGTCAACCGGCCCTTTGGCCCATGATGGACGTTGATGAAATGGCTCGATCATATGATCAAGAGATCACTGACATTGTTGAGAGGCTGGTGCCAGTGACGACAGCGACCTGTCGACGTCGCCCCTCAGACCCCTGGTTTGACGATGAGTGTCGTGAAGCTAAGAGAAAGATGCGGTTCGCCGAACGGAAAGCCAGGTCGACTCACGCCTATCCTGGTGATGCTGCAACGCTCGAATCACACTGGAAGGAGCTCCGGAGAGCTTATAGACTTCTGCTTCGCCGGAAGCGAGAAGCCTTCTGGAATAACAAAGTAGATTCGGAGCGGGTCGATCCGCGACGTTTATGGCAGTCTCTGAATACATTACTCGGCCGTGGCCGTACTCGAGCCCATGAGACACCTTCAGCCGACGACTTCGCCGAATATCTTCACAACAAAGATGTCTTGGCACACGCATCAGTCACAGAGCACGACTCGCCCACGTTCAGCCCATTACTTACTCAGTGCTCTCTCAGCTCGTTCCAGCCCTTGTCTTCTGACGAAGTGGCCGCAGAGATACGAGAACTTCCAGACAAGCAGTGTGCGAGCGACCCTATGCCGACCGCTCTTCTCAAGGAGTCATCCTATATCCTCGCACCATTCTTATCCGAACTCTGCAATCGCTCGATGTCATCTGGATCGGTACCGGAAATCTTTAAATCCGCATATATCACTCCTAGACTCAAGAAGCCCAACCTGGATACCGCTGATATTAAGTCATTCAGACCGATTTCCAACCTGTCGGTGCTGTCGAAACTGCTCGAGCGGCTCGTGTCACATCAATTTATCCGCTACCTAACGACCTACAATCTCCTTCCAGACCTCCAGTCCGCGTATCGGGTACATCACTCAACCGAAACTGCAGTTTTGAAAGTGTCGCTGGACATCCTACGAGCGCTGGACGCAGGGGATGTAGCGGTCTTGGTGTTGCTGGACCTCACCGCCGCCTTCGACACGGTGGACCATGGTACACTACTGAAGAAGTTGGAGGCATCGTATGGAGTGAGCGGTCGAGTGCTCCAATGGTTTTCTCTATCTAACGAATCGAGTGCAGCATGTATGTTGCGCAGGCTCAACCACTCCGCCGACCTGTGTAGTACGTGGAGTTCCCCAAGGCTCCGTACTAGGGCCTATTCTCTTCGCGCTCTACGTCGCCGACCTGATAAGCATTGTCCAACGGTTCGGGCTCCAAGCACACCTCTACGCTGACGACACGCAAGTTTATGGAAGCAGCCCTCCTGCAGCAGTTCATCTGCTCCAGCAGCGTGTCACTAGGTGCCTGGTCGAGGTGACCAGGTGGCTGAAGTCACATCAGCTGCAACTCAATGCTTCTAAGACTAAAATATTATGGATCACCTCTGAGCGTCAGAAACACTTGACACCGACGACCTGTATCAGCATCGATGGACTTGAGGTGCAACCAGTGTTGTCTGTCCGGAATCTCGGGATCCACATCGATAGCACATTATCGATGAGGACCCATGTCTCGAAGACAATTGCCAGCTGTTTCAACGCACTCCGGCTGATCAGAAGTGTACGAAGATCAGTGTCAGTCACCGCCCTCAAGTCACTGGTTTCATCATTGGTGATGACCAAACTAGACTACGGGAACGCGACACTCGCCGGATCACCGAAACACCTGCTGGACCGTCTCCAGGTCGTATTGAATGCAGCGGCGAGGTTGATCTTTCAGGTCCCTTCTCGTGAACATGTAACACCGCTTCTACGAGACTTACACTGGCTATCAATGCCTGAGCGGATTGAGTTTAAGTTGGCAACGCTGGCTTATCGCTGCCTGAACGGTATTGGCCCAGAGTACCTGACGACGGGATTAGTACGAGTCGCAGATCAGGCAGGTCGGCGTCGCCTGAGATCTGCTGGAACCGCTTCTCTGGTTGTTCCTATGATGCGCCTTCGTACTGTAGGCGATCGTGCCTTTCCCGTGACTGCTGCAAGGGCATGGAACCGCCTGCCTTCTTCAGTTCAACTCTCCCTAACGCCAGACACCTTCAAGAAGAATCTTAAAACTTGGCTATTTCGCACGAGCTATTGTAATTTATAATTTGTAATGTGTCCACGCAGTCACTGTATTAGTTGCCACATAAATCTCTACGTTGTATAATAATATAATATAATAATAATAATGGCCGGGTAATGTATTCCAAAGAATAGGGTTTCCGCACTTGAACGACCTCTCGCCGAATTTTGCCGTTCGAGACGGAGGAGGAACGACCAGTCTGACGTCTCGACTGGACCTCAGTTGCAGACGCCTGTCGGTAGACGATGGTCTTAGGACCAACGACGTCAGGTAGTCCGGGGAAAGCTGGATCGTGCAGGGCGCGGAACGTGAGGATGCACCTCTTGTAGGCAACACGCTCCGGGATGCGAAGCCAATGTAGCTTCTCTTTCAGAAAAGGGGAGATGTGCTCTCCCCTTCGAACTCCGAAGATCATCCGGGCAGAGGTGTTAAGAACCATCTGCAGCCGATTGAGCTGGTAGTCGGGCAGGCCCCAGAGAATACTGTTGCAGTAATCGACCCGATTGATGATGAAAGCCCGGACTAGGAAAGTCGCAGCCAAGGTTGGTAGGTGACGGCGGATCTCCCTGATCTGCCGCAGCTGATAATAGCAGGACCGAGAGACGTTTCCAATATGAACGTCAAACGTGAGCGATGCGTCGAAGTGGACTCCCAAGAGGCGTACATCGGAGGATGGAAGGACGTGCTCTCCGTCGATCAGGAACGGGGCGCAACTGATCAGGTGTCCCCTCCTCGGAGTCGCGAGCCACAATAGTTCTGTCTTGCGAGGATTTAGCGCAAGACGATGCTCGTCAGTCCACTTTTTGATCCTGGTGACGCAGTCAGAGATTCGAGCACGCTCGGTGTGAGAGGGGAGGCAAAGAGAGTAAATTTGCACATCATCCGCGTAAGCTTGCTCCTCCAAACCGCAGGACCTGACTATGTCGCTAATCTCTGCGACATAAAGAATGAAGAGCAGGGATCCTAAAACCGACCCCTGCGGCACTCCGCTGAGGACCCAGCGCGGGGACGACGTTTTGTCCTTTCCAGCAGACTGACTGCGTTCTGTCCGTAAGGTAGTCGCGTAGCCAGGCGAGAACCTTGCCTCCGATACCATAGGAGAGTTCGAGTCGACGAATGATGATATCATGGTCCACGGTATCGAAGGCTGCCGAAAGATCAAGCGAACAGACGAGGGCCAGCTGGCCGTTCGCTGTGGCGTCTACAATGTCATTATATATTCGCAATACGGCAGTTTCAGTCGAATGGCCACGCCGGTACGCCGACTGATTCCTCGGCATGAGGCCATTAGATGCCAGGTAACGGACCATTTGCAAATTCACAGCCCTCTCGAGCACTTTCGAGAGGAAAGGGAGATTGGATACTGGACGGTAATTGGACATGACAGCAGGGTCAGAGCCAGGGCGCTTAAGATGCGGATAGACTGCGGTGTGCTTCCAGGTCGAAGAGAATTCTCCAGGATTCAGGGAGGTAGAGAAAAGCTTCGCGAGGAATGGGGCCAGTACGTCAATGGCCTCCTTGAGCAGCCATACCGGAAGTGGATCCGCTGCGCACTGCTTGTTGGGCGCCGATCGCACAATCGCCACGACGTCCTCCGTCGATAACGCGGAGAACTCGTCGAGAGTAGACCCGGAGTGTGCCGTGCACTCTGCTGGACCGGCATCCGCAGTTCTCTCCCTAATGCCAGTGATTTTGTCGTCAAGGTGTGGTTATTGCTATGGAGGAAATAACTTGTCGAATAGGAAGGTTTTAAGTTTAGACCAAAAGGCTTGAGGAGATAGTGAAGGAATTAAAGGAAATGAGGACTCGGAGCTTATTGTTTGACCATGTCGTAGGCTGCAAACGGATGCTGGAATTGAGTTCCAAAGTTCTGGTGCAGCGTATGGGAAAGCGTGGTTGCAGATTTTGAGTGATGACTGATTTAACGGGCGTGAAAGTGTGAGATGAGATGACGATCGTGTAGATCGAGGAGGCTGAGGCGTTAAGATTTTACGAAGGTAAACCGGTTTTGACGAATGAAGTGAACTGTAAGTAATCGTTATTATTTTGTACTGGATACGTTCGGATATTTTAAGCCAGTGTAGAGATTTCAGTATGGGTGAAATATGGCAGAACTTTGGTGATTTGGTTACTGCTCGGGCTAGTGCATTTTGAATTGATTGTAATTTGTTGATGGAGGTTTTTGGGAGGTTATAGTAAAGGGAGTTGCAGTAATCCAGTTTGGAATGGACTATTGAAGTGGCGATTGTGGAGGCAGTTTTGGTGTCAAGGCAAGGACGGAGGCGACGTAGATCGCGAATATGGGCATAGCAGGATTTCGATAGTTGGAGATCTGTGATTCTAAATTTAGGGATGAATCAAATTTGAAACCAAGATTTTTTCAGTTGGAGCAGGGGTTATTGTGGTATCTGGAGTCAGGACTAGCTTAGGACTGTCAATTTTTAACTTGTTGGCGTAGAGCTATTAAGAGGAATTCTGTCTTGGATGGATTAAGAGCAAGGCGGTTAGATGACATTCATGACGAAATAGACGGAATTAATAGCTGGAATTAATAGACTTGCAGAATGACAACTTTCTCATATAGAATTTTAATGAAATGTAATTATCAGACTTCTATGCATCACTAGAACATGACACATTTCCAATTATCCAACACTTTGCCATGAAGATATTACTTTAGTTTTATTCTCATCAACTTACATTTGTTAATAGACTTTTTCTTCATGAACATCAATAAATCAAAGTATGAGCTCACTGATAGAAATTTGCGTTCTATACTACGGATTTCAACCAGTACTTTAACTCCAGATTATGGAAAACTAGTTAGAAAATGTTAATATTTAACATACCTAGTTAATTACAGTAAAACCTCTTTAGCTCGCCCCTCTTTAGGTCGCCAAACTCCCCTCTCGCCATTGATGGGTCAAGAACGGATTTCCACTCATGTGAAATAACTCATTTAGTCGCCAAACTCGCCGCTCGCCGTCGCCACAACTTTCAAAATTCCATGCCTGTGTATTATGACCTCTTTTGCTCGCCATAGCAACTTTACTTATCGGTTTGACCGTTTATAGGCCAAGCTCCCGACCGACTGTTTACACAATTAATGACCCTTCCCCTCCCCCCGATGAATACATCGGTGTTGATAATCAGCTATTAACCTGTCAGCTAATGTCTGGTGAAGGGATTGTGGTAGAGGTCTGCACGGGGGGGGGGGGCAAGAATCTGACCCCGACAGTTGACCTCCCTCCCGCCACTCTCGCCCCACCCTGCGATGGCCAATCCCGCTCCGTGGCTTTTTGTCTCCAACCCAGCAGTCCCGTGGCAGCAGACAATGGATCGGATTTACAAAACTTTTCACCTGTAGGGCGTAGGCCTGTATGCTGCTGTATTACATCAGCAGCAGGTACTCTGGTCTGCATTATCAACAATACGAAACACCGACGCAGCCTACTAGCTTAGAGCCTTTTCCTTTACAAGTTGACAGTTTCTCGTAGCCGACCTGCTGTCTATATACGTGAATATATAGCAACCTGTCATTTGTTCCTGAGCTGACCCGTCCCTACTGGTATCCGCGGGGCACCCAAAATTCTCATCCCCGCCCCCGTGGGGGGGGCAAGCCTACTGTAGTTTCAGTAGTGAGCATTGTATTCGTTAAGCCGCCAAACTCGCCCCTCGCCAAACTTTCACCCTTGACCAATAGTGGCGGGCTAAAGAGGTTTTACTGTACTGTTACTAGTCAATTGCGAACTATCAAGATCTAACTCAAAACCTTGTCCCGCGGGCCAAATTTGGCCCGCATGCTGATTTTATTTGGCCCGCGAAAATATTGACGTTTTAAAATATGTAGCTAAAGGCCTATGCGTGAAATTGATTCGGTCAAACTTTGATGTCAAAACTTGTTTGGTTTGAGAAATTGGTTTGATGTAAAAATTTTTTTAGTTTTAAAATTGCTTTGATGTAGAATCGTAGATCCTGTGTTTTGCTGGCGTGAGACATGGAAGAGCATAAATCTTTTTTTGGTTTTAAGTTTCATTGGCGCTGTTGATTGACTGAACCAGTCTATAGACGCGCTACATCAACAGCGGGAGATTACTACCGTTATATACTCGCCTAGCGTACTTGCATTAATTAGTAAAACCCTCAGCAAATTTGCGAGTAGCGTTGACTGCATATTCAAACCAGACATTGTTACACTTGTGAAAAATAAACAACGTCACGTCTCGTCAGCTTCCACATCTACATCGACCGTATTCTAACTTTATGTTTTCAATTTGATCTTCAGTTCTTCGCCATTAAGAGAGTTCGAAATTTAACTGTTTCTGTTAGACACGACTATAATACGGTTTGTCATATTTACATCAAAAGGTTGCAATCAATGTAAATAATGGAATGATTGAATGGCCTTTCATGCTTTCGTCATTTTACTTTAGATTTTTAGATGGCTCAGATTTAGGAATATACTATTTACAAGCATCAGAGGCGTAGCGAGGGGGCAGGGAGGCATATGCCCCCGGGCACCGAGGTGAGGGGCGCCAAAATCGGGTATATGAGTAAGTGAAATGCATAATAAATAAAAGAAACATGTGCGACGACCTTTTTGCTCGTCAGCAGTGTTTGGGGCGCCAACGGTACACTTTACCCCCGGGCACCGGATACCCTCGCTACGCCACTGACAAGCATTTTTGCATTTGGCCCGCGAGGACATGGGAGTCATGTCATTTGGCCCGCCGCCCAAAAAGTCTTGACACCCCTGATCTAACTGTTCTTGACCTAACAGCTACTAATTGATCGTAGTAACATTAATTATCACATAGAGCTACGTTACTACTAGTTACCAAGTGTGTTATTACGGCTACTATATATGATTATAATTATGTCATAATAGTTATATAATTTTAAGTTTTTGCATCACGAAGTTGTTAATTTTATTGACAAGTTTCGTAACAAAAATACATGCGACCCTTCGAACAATTTTAATTTTCATGCGGCCCCCTGCACTAAAAAGGTTGCCAACACCTGTTCTAGCACATCAATATCATACGCGCGTCTAAGGTTACACAGACCTACATAGAAAAGGCTTTTTCTATAATTTAGACATTCTTTTCTGTTTTTCGGCATGCTGAATCCGAAAATGAGCACGAAATAGCTCCCTCACGTTTGGTTTTTACACAGACTTCAGATGGCGCCAGCTTAGGAAGTCGTCTGAGTTTGATGAGCTGGCGTCCCTCTTTTTGTTTCCAAGTCATCTTCATGCCTCATGGCATTTAGTATCTATTTGTTTTTATTTAGAAATGGCAAGTCGTCTTTGTGCCAATAGTTCTAACAGTTTTTGCTATGTATGTGGTGAGTTTATGATGAAGAATTTAAGAAACACCAAATGAACATAACAAAGCTTGCTTAACTTTGATGTAAAACTCGAAGACCAAGAAAATTCTTGGGCACAATATAAGTTGGCGCAGAAGATTTCAGAAATAGGTCATATGGAAAAAAGAGATCTTGAAAATTCTGAGCTCCAGTGGTATGAAGAGAACAGAAAAACTACACTGACGACTGTTATTTTTGCAGTGTCGATGTCAGTGGGTACAATTCTAAGAACAAGAAAGACATTTCATATCCCAACCACCTTGCGTGCTTGGGATATGAAATTCCACCTTGTCTCCTGTTCCTCATGATGAAGGTATTGCTGTTCCTACCCCTTCAGCACTTCAGATATCAAGTTTTTGGCTGTTAAACTTCTGACCGCCTGTTGTTATGACGATGATGTTTTTATCTTAGTTTTTGGACAGGAACCACAGGCACAGTCGCTGAGAAGAAGGCAAAAGATCTTGCCTATTTCAACCGCATTCGGTCTCGTCATTTCATGCAGCTGGGAGTTAAATCAAATCGTCTCCAGAAGCACTTCAGAGATCAAATTTTTGGCTGTTAAACTTCTGACCGCCTGTTGTTATAATGATGATGTTTCTATCTTAGTTAATGCAAGCTCTTTGCACAACTGCCGGTAATAGTGATTCTGAGTGTGAAGCGCTCGACACCGGATCTGACTGCGAATAAGAAAACAGCAAACTTCAGCTTTTTTAGCAAAATGAATTGGATGATATAGTAAGAGACCTATGTATAGCCAAAGAGAAAGCTTGGTTCCAGGTTAAAAGAAAAGAACTCGCTTGCTCCTGGACCATCTTTTGTTGGTATAGGACAAGTGAAACAAATCTTGAACCAGAAAGCAAAAACATTGTGCGAATAAGTTTAGTAGACCCGAAAAAGATACTGCTTCCACCACTACGCATAAAATTGGGCCCCATTAAGCAATTTGTCAAAGCACTCAAAAAATCTTAAACTTGTTTTCAATATCTATAAAAATTCCCTCACTTATCAAAGCAAAGTTAAAAGAAGGTGTCTTTGTTGGTCCTGACTTACAAAAACTTTTAAGTTTGAAACAATGATGACATTGAAATAAAGGATGGATTTAAGCAGGTAGTTTTTAAGTTTCTTGGAAATGAGAAAGAGCCTGATTAGAAAAATATAGTTGACAACATATTGAAAAAAATGGATGAAAGACTTGAGTGTCACATGAGTCTGAAGCTGGACTTTTTACATTCGCACTTGAATTTTTCCCCAGAAAATCTTGGATCAGTTAGTGAAGTGCAAGTTGAGTGGTTGCACCAATATATATAAGAAATGAACAAACGATACCAAGGCCATTGGGATGTAAACATGATGGTGATGACACTGTTGGTCTCTGCATGCTGAAACTCGGGATACATCGCATAAGAGAAAGAGCCATTCGCGGACTTTTACTGAGAAACGATTGAGAAAATGCCAACCCTTGTGTTCTAGAAAGAAGTACTGTACCTGCCTTAACTTTCCCTGTCATATTGGTAAAAGAAATACAATTTTGTAACAATATTTTAACTTTTCTTTATTATGCGCCTTTCTTTTAATTGTCCAACATTGTAGCTGTATAATAGAATTTAATTGATCGAAATTGCCAAAAACTGTACATGATTGGATAATTCTAATAGCATTTTTTTGAATCAACACTCCAAAGATTACAAAAATTACATAGTTTAATGAAAAACTTTCAATTTTTCTATGGTGGATAGTAATTCTTTAAATGTATCTTTAGATATACGCTTAGTCTTCCAGTCTTCCTATTTCTAAATTAATTTCCTCCTAATAGCTTAATCAACTTTGTCTCACTCCTTTTTAGATATATCGATAGCTGGTTGATAGATTATACCTGGCTGAGCATGCGCCTTTCCAATAGGCATTACAACTAGAAAGACTCTAGAAAGACTAAGCGCCTAAGAATAAGAAGTTCTCGCTGTGCAACTTTGCAAAACGCTATGTAAATCCACAAGATTTTACTTACTTATTTGCTTAGCATTCTCAGCCAGTAAAACCAGTTATTTGGCTATAGGTGTTGTATAATAATGTTTATCGACAGTCTGATCACTGGCAATTTTGGTTTTTACGTGTTATATATTGGCTGGGATTAGTCGTAATTCTTGTGCAAAACATATGAATTTTTTTCGGGGTATAGTGATTGTCAACAGAATCGATGCTGCACGTTATTGTAATACAGTTGTGGTCTTGAGGAGCACTAAGTAATAAATAATAATTCAGTTCAGGCTGGATGAGTCATTTTGTTGTGAAATTCGGCGAGATGAGAAACTGGCGAGATGAAAATTTTGGCCAAATGGAAATTCGGCAAAATAGAAATTACATGGATTTTCGGCGAGATGGGATTCTGGAAAATGCAGTGTGTAGTGATGCTCGCTTAAAATTTGACAAAAGAAAGTTGTGATTTACAATATTTCACTCATGCATGCCCTTGATTCAGAATACTGTGTTACGTTACATTCGAATCGAACTCTATAAGGGTAAGCGCGAAAGAAAAGGAAGGAGGCCTGATTGTGAATAACGCAAACACAAAAGTATTCGAACATCTTTTCAGCAGAGTCGAGTTACATATCCAAAATATCTAATTTTTCTTTATTTATTTTGCACAACAATTCTTTATCTACTCTAGCCATTCTGTACAATGTCACGTTTGATACAAAATCAAATACAGAGAATCCTCGTAATCCTATTTCTTTTTCAAATGCATTTGTTTTCGAATGCTTGAATTCGGTGTTTTTCGTCTTTATTTAGTGTCCATGAGTGACGAGTTACAGTCACACGAGGCAAGACTAGTGTTCTAGTTTTAGCTGTCCAATTGCCAAGACTTATATGCTATCTTGTCATCTGTATTCGACAATACAGTAGAATATTTTATATATAGCATAACATTTTTGTATCTTAATTGTCAGATTAAATTCTTGTAAATAACTATTAACTGGTAGTTTTGTTGAGTTCAATGCTTGGCATGTACGACGAATAATATTTTAAAAATATGCAAATATGCTATCATATGGCTTAAAAGTAAAATTTCTAGCGAACACAGTCATAATTTTCTTTGAAAGAAAGATGTAGGTCGACTTAATTAAATACCTTGTATGGGCCTAGTATATATATATATATATATATATATATATATATATATATATATATATATATATATATATATATATATCACTATTATCATATTCTCCAACTATGAAGATTCGTTCAGAGTGAGTGCTTAGGTCTGAAACTTGAAATACCAAGCCAAAAATTAGCATTTTACGAACACACCTTCACAAAGTGGCCATATTCAAGAATTAAATCAAACAATATTAAGCGTACTCACTAGAGAATTTCGAGCTGATCGATAGAAGGGTCCTTCAATTTGACGTCATTCTTGTTTAGCGACGACAATCAATCATCCGCCCAAACCTTCTAAGTGTTTGAATTACAGGGCGAAACCTCAATTAGATATTTTGCATAAGATGCTCGGGAAAGAGGAAAATCGACAGAAGTCTTAGAAGACAGAAGCTGACAGAAGTCAGTTTAGCTAAGAGCGAACGGGAAATTCAGGTTTCTGGCTAGAAACAAAATGGACGCTTTAATGAAGCAGAAACGTATTTTGCATTTTTCCCTCTTTCTGTCGTTGATACATGGTAAGTAACTTGTCACTCAGAGGTAATACATCAGAAATATTTTTGGCATCTGTTTCTAGAAATGAATGTTGACAATCAGTGGCGTAGCCAGGATTCCAGGAAGGGTTTTTTTAAAAAAGGTCGTCGATAACCGCCAAAAGGGGTTCACCCCAAAAATCGTCTCAACAAATAAAAATTGCATGAGAAAACATAACAAAATTTGCGCCGTCCAAGAGGGGTTTTAACCCCAACCCCCGTGGCTACGCCACTGTTGATAATAATCGCTGAAACGCTGACCACGTACAATATTATGGGTGTGAAAATTTGGTTACTAGGAACGTTTGGCTCTTCCTCTCAAAGACCTATCGCAATGACAAATGGAATTACTACCAATGTGACGATACTGATGGATGCACCATTTAATGAACACTCTGCGACTGACTCTTTATCCGCTGTTGCGACCACTTCACATGATATGACGACCGACGGTAAGCAAAACTGTATAAGTATAAACTGGAGTCGTGCGAGCTATAGGCTATATAACGGATAAAAGGATATAAAGGTCACGGTGAGCGACGAGGGCAGGGTCGGCGCTGATTCTGATAAGAATGGCCAGTTACTAGGTAAGCAGCGACGCAGGTAGCTTACGCTTAGGTTGCTATTATTGTCTCTACACCCACTTTTATCTTCGCAGCTTGGCGGTGTTGTCAATTTATCGACGCCTAAGCCATGAATGGTCTGGCTTGCAGTTGGCACCACGACTAGACTCCTGGAAGGTCACCCATCCAAGCACTAAGTGCGTTACGACGTTGCTTAACTTTGGTGTTCTGAAGGGAGCCGGTCGAACAAAGTCCGAGAAAAGGGAACCCCCTAGACATATCTCGCAATAACGGCCGCTATAGACAAAAAATTAAAACACATAAAGATACATCAAAATTTGTAATTTTCGCACAGTTGGATCCCTTAATTCGTTTTAACGGTTTGTAACTCTTGCGGTCAGCTGTCATTTTGGGGCCATCAATATATAACGTATACACTGAGGGCAGAGGGGTCGGTTTTAAGGGATTTTGCGTACGGATGCTTCCGTGGAGGGGTCTTGACTGAATGTGTCGTACGCACAAAAACAAATTTTTATATATTAAACTAATGGAACCCTGGCTTTCAATTACAATTCTGGCCGATTTGTAAATACTGTTTAAGAGCGATAATTATGTTCCGCGTCTGAACGTCTATGAAATCTATAATTTTTCTGGCGCTCTCTGTACCGACAAATATTCAAACATCTTTGATTCTGGTTATTTAAATTTTTAAAATTAAAGCTTGAACCTTTAAAGATGAGTTTAAACAGCACACTTGAACGATTGCAGTTTTAAAATTGCATTTACGGGTGTTTGACGTCACTTAGTATGATTATACCGCTTTAACTTGATCATTATAGTACTCCAGACTATTTACTGGCATTTATTTTTTCAACCATGGAGGTTTAGAGAAGCTAATTTGTAGGATCCAAAACTGTATGAGGTGCAACAGGGGAGTTGAAATATGCCTTTTTTGCGTACGCAATATATGGATGGCCTCTTTCTAAGTCACTGGGTTTGTTGACAAATAAACAAATGTGTTAAAATCAAGATCATATCCAATTTAATTCTATGTTAGAATTCAAATAAGATCTAAAATACAACAAAATGAAATAATTTACATTGGATCTCATATTTAATTATAATTATTAAAAGGTTCCCTTTGTCCGGATACTATATATATATATATATATATATATGTATATATATATATATATATATATATATATATATATATATAGATATATATATATATATATATAGCTTGAGAGAGTGTGTGTGAGAGAGGGAGGAATGGAAGGAGGGGAGGAAGGAGGGGAAAGAAGGGAGGGAGACCGACAGAAATCTAAAAGGAAGGAGGGGGAAGGAGGGAGGGAGACCGACAGAAATCTAAAATCTATTTACGGGACATTAGACATTGTTTAATTTATATTCTTGCCTCAGTCTGATTGCACCAGAGTAAATAGATTTAAAGTGCATTAACTTGCACTAAAGGTTTTGAGTGTCTGTTAGCCTCAGTTAGGCGTAATGTTAAATCGTTGATTTTAATCGACTAGAAATTAAGTTTCACTGTTAGAGAAACCACAAATCAGACTTGCTTTATTTTTTAAATACAAAACACCAACTAATGTGACACTGTTCGATATCGCCTAATATTTCTGTTACTACAATTAACTTTTATCGACACTGAACTTTTATTGTGCGTAGATTCAGCAAGTTCTGTTACTGAGTGCTACAATTGTGACGTTGTCGACTATTACAAGTGTAAAGAGACTTCTTGGACGTCTGACTGTGTGACCAATGTAAGGATTAAATGTTTAATGTTAATGAACAGGTTAAAGTCGGAATTAATTATGTATTTAGGGACAAAAGCAAATGATTATCATTGTCACTAATAGGAATTAGTAATGTATTTAGAAGAATTAGTTATATAATTAGGAGCATCTAACAAATGTTTACACTGGTCAGAGCACAATTTGTTGTCTGAAATGTTAGACCTTTTCTTGGGTATTTTCGGTGCCTTGATTAAAAATTTTTTTATCACTTTTGGCTCATCATTTGCAGTGATGGGCAACTAGTTAACTAATTAGTTGCTAACTAAAAGTTTAACTACTTTTTTTTAGTTAGCATCATAGTTTAATTAAATATAAATAGTTTAGTTAAAATGATAGTTTAACTAAAAAAATGGTACTTTCCCGTTATCCGGACCCCACTGAAAAAATGCTTAGAAATGCTTAGAAAACAGAAGAGACATTAAGAAATGCGCCGAGAAATGCTTAAAAACAGTTATGTGTATAATAAAGTTACATTTGAGATATTGGTGGCCAAAAATCCTTCACCGCACCGCTTCCAGTGGAAGTGATCATCGCATTTAACGTACTGACGCCATTGTGTTTCTTGTTAGGCCAGAGATCATCGTCACCGCGTCGCGTCGCTTCACACATTATTATAATACAACCAACTTTACCAAAAATATCTTTTAATACTCTTAACAATATATTCAACATCAATAATAGCTGCCATTGAATCAAAAGTCTGACAGTCTCTTCTAACTTAAGTTCACTACTAATTTATATGTTAGCGACAGTTACTACAGACGCTATTCTACTACCAAAGTCACAACGCTAACAAAACGTCAATTAATTAAGAAAATTAAAATGTCCTGTAACACAACGATACTTCAACATCGTCACGAAACGCTAATTAAAAGTGCACTAAGCAAAACTATTGGAATTAACACTTCTTAAAAGACAATTAATTAAAACTAGTGCACGCAAATTCTGCCGATCGACATCTTTCTTCCTTCTTCCTCCTTCTCTAGTTAATCGGCATTTGTCGCGTGGTACAGATCCTCGGCATCGATTGGCTGTATCAGCGAGTCGCTCCAAATCGTCTTCCGCTGATAGGCGACAGTTTATAGTTGACCTAGAAACGACCAATCCGAACGCTGTCGACTGCTTCTGACGTCATAAAAATCAAAACCTATGCAAATTAGGTTCACAGCTGTTTAATCATTCTCATACGTTAAGCGAAATCATTCTCATTCGCTTCACAGCTGTTTAATCATTTTCATCCGAAAATCTCATCGAAAATGTAAGATGGTCATCATACACTATTGCCACGATACTGTTTTTTTGACGAAAGGGTCGGCGCCAATTCAAAATTTCAAAACTTTCCGTCCCTCTAAGCATTTCTTCAGTGGGGTCCGGATAACGGGAAAGTACCAAAAAAATTTAGTTAATAACTAAATAGTTTAACTAAAAAATTTTAGTTGGTGATCCGAAATTACAGTACCTTTTTTATCTATTCCTTTTTGGTTAATTTTTTTCATGACAATGATAACACTATATATCACTGATCTTGGTCAGAGACCAGTGTTTTTTTAACTTACTTACGATCTTTGATCTCATTGGTAAGCGGGAAATGCTTTTATATGAAGTCGTTTATCTTTAGTTGGAATTATAATATTGAATTACATCACAAGTAGCGTTTTCTAGCAACGGAAAAGTGAAAATGAATAGCTTATTAGTAAACATGTGTTACGAAGAAGTCAAATTGAAGTTAAATGACCCAAACCAAGCTCATAATGACTGCAAGAATTTCAGTGCCACGTGCCGCTTTTGCCGACCAAAAGTCAAGCGATGAGACTCTTGACAAACTTGTGTTCCTGCAAGACTAAGACTTAAATAGACAATCAATGATTAATTGATTCAATGGTTCATTGACTGACATGTTGATGCTGCCAGCATCGTCTATGTTTTGAATTGTTTTCATGAACACATACTTAATACATGAAAAATAGTTGTAAAATTAGTTGCAAAAAGTTTAACTAATTTTTTTTAGTTTAGTTAACTATTTTAGAAAGTTAGTTAGCAACTAAAAGTTTAATTACTTATTTTTAGTTGAAATTTAGTTATAGTTTAACTAATATTTTTTAGTTAGTTGCCCATCACTGATCATTTGAGATACAGTTTAGTTTTGGTTCTATTAATAATGCGTGTAATGAAGAATCCCTAATCAGTTGAAAGTCTTTCTTTTAGCAGAATATTTAAGCATTTGATAAAGCATCGCAGCCCAGGATAAAGGAATACAGAGGCTAAGTAAGCCTGTATATTATACTAAATGTTCAGTTAATTTTGCACATAGGCCATATGAGAGCAATCAATAGCTGCATAAAGCAAATGATCACGAATGATCACGCACATCCAGTGTTATTTCTAGAATTTTGAATTGGGGGGAGGGTGTCGGGAAAATCTGGGGTGTCGGAATTTTCAAATCTCTGCCCAAAAAAGGCTGGCAAGATTAAAAAGTCATCCGAGAATAAAAGTTGGGGGTGTCCTTCTCAATTTGGGAGGGGGTTGGTGTTCTGAGCTAATTACTAATTAGTATGCATTTTGTATGCACACCATTGTCGCATTACCAAATTTGGGGAGAATGTCGACCTCAAACTGGGGGTGTTGGGGTGTCAAAATATTCCTGCGCACAACTAATCTGGTAACTATGGACATATCTCAAAAACTAGAAAACTAGAGGTGATAGAGAAAATGTGATCCCATATTTGGAATCAACGCCCTAAATATGCCAAGAAACCGCCTAAGAAGAAAAAAAAAGAAACAATTTTTTCGTTGCCCTGTGATATAGACAATTACCATGCATTGCCAATTATTATTATTATTATTATTATTATTATTATTATTATTATTATTATTATTATTATTATTATTATTATTATTATTATTATTATTATTATTATTATTATTATTATTATCATCATTATTATTATTATTATTATTATTATTTTTATTTTTATTTTATTTTATTTTTATTTATTATTATTATTATTATTATTATTATTATTATTATTATACGAACATTTCTAAAGCGCAAATATTCGCAAAGCAGCAAATGTCAGTTGCGAACCGGATCAAACAAACAAGAATGTCTTCAATTGTTTTCTAAAAGAGAACAGTGAATCAGAGGAACGCAGTGTTGCTGGCAGACTGTTCCAAACAACCGGGCCGGCAACGGCCAGGTTGCGAGCGGTCACCATAGCGTGTCCGAGTTCGAGGCACTGCGAGTGTGCTGGTCAGGACGGAGCGTAGATGCGACCGACCCGGTAACTTAGCCGTCAGGCAGAACGTATCAGTTAGATATGGTGGAGTAAGGCTGTGTTGCGTCTTGTTACTCTTGTACAGGATAGTCCCGAGTTTAAAAGTAACGCGCTGACTGATCGGGAGCCAGTGGCGCTGCCGTAGGACTGGCGTGATATGATCGAACTTTCCTCTCTGGAACACCAAGCGTGCAGCTGCATTCTGAACGAGTTGAAGTCTCTGTAGCAGGTGGTCGTTGATGCCATAAAGGATGCTGTTGCAGTAGTCGAGTCTGCTGCTGATGAATGCTTGAGCCAGCATCCTAGTTGCATCAGGGGTCAGCGAGTTACTCACTGCCCGCAGCTGGCGAAGCTGGAAGAACGACTTCCTGCAAACTGATGCAACGTGGTCGGCCATTGTCAGTTGGCTATCAATTAACACCAAGTAGCACATTGAATGTAGGATATATGGCCATATATAAAAAACTAGAGGTGATAGAAAAAATCTGATGCCATATTTGGAATTAGCAACTTAAATATACCAAGAAACTGGTCTAACTTCAAACGCACCAGACAAAGAAATTTTTTCTACCCTGTGTGATATAGCTAATTTTCATGCATTTCTAGTATAGGATATGTTACCATATCTCTTAAACTAGAGCTGATGGAGAAAATCTTATACCATATTTGGAATCAGCAGCTTGAATATACCAAGAAACAGGTCTGAAATCAAAGGCAAAAGACAAAAATTCTTTGTTGTTCTGTGTGACTATGTCCTGTGTTACTACTCTTAACACGCAATAAAGTTAAACCGTGTGCCATTTTTTGGTTGTTACAACACATAAATTAGCCTATTAGATGTTACATTTGAAAACCTGTTATAGCGCGTGATGATCGTGACATTAAAACACCTTTTAATTACTTGACTTGTGACATAAAAACACCTCTTATCCTACGACAATTTAACATCCATATTTTGTTGCCCTAAACTTATGGCATCTTCTATAAGTACAATTTATGCTTCCGCTCAATAAATTTGCCTGCGGATCATCATTAGTCCGTTTTGTCATCATCATCATCATCATCATCATCATCATCATCATCATCATCATCATCATCATCATCATCATTGTCATCATCCATCATCATCATCATCATCATTATCATCATCATTATCATCATCATTATCAAATTAGTAGTAGCAGTAGCAGTAGAAGTAGTAGTAGTAGTAGTAGTAGTAGTAGTAGTAGTAGTAGTAGTAGTAGTAGTAGTAGTAGTAGTAGTAGTAGTAGTAGTAGTAGTAGTAGTAGTAGTAGTAGTAGTAGTAGTAGTAGTAGTAGTAGTAGTAGTAGTAGTAGTAGTAGAGTGAATCGACGTACACTAGACATGCCATCTGCTACTACTTTAATTCATGCATTTATTTGCTCAAGGCTTGACTACTGTGGTTCACTTTTTGCCGGTTTTCCATCGGTGCGACTTGATAAACTCCAGATGGTTCTTCGTTCGGCAGCCAGAGTGATTGCTGGTGTCACAAGACGTGATCACATTAGTCATTATATGATGTATGTTCTACACTGGCTGCCTTATCCTGCTCGAGTTGAGTTTCGTGTGTTGAGAGCGGTTGCACTCTCTCTTTTTGGTGCCACTCCATCTTACCTTTCGGAGCTACTCCATCCTCTTAGCTATATCCCTGGTCGGTCATGTATTCGGTCCACAACCAATGGTCTTCTCAGTGTGCCCCAAGCACGAACCTCCTTGTTCCTGAAGCGAGGTTTTGAAACAGTTGGCCCTATCCTTTGGAATGCTCTTGACGTCAGTGTGCGTGACTTGGCAACTCCTAATTCTATGGCCCTTTTTTAAACGGCTTAGAACTTATCTCTTTGTCAATACACAGGCATTTGCCGTGGGAGCGCTTCTGAGTGATTCATCAGAAGAGGCGCTATACAAATATATTGTTACACGACATTACATTACCATTATTGTTATTGTCGTCATCTTCATCGTCATCGTCACCAACACAGGCACAACTACACCTCAGGGGGTGCAGAGAAAAATGGAAAATGTAGGAGTGCAGTGCACCCCTGGAAAAAAGATGGACTGCACCCCCTCTGCATCCCCTTCCAGATAAAATTGGCCCAAAAATTCCACAATTTGATCAAACTGGCCCAAAAATTGCCTAAATCTGTTAAATTAGCCAACATTTGCCAACATTTGCAAAGAATTTGCAAAAATTCGACAAAAATTTAAAAAATTGGCAAAAATTGGCCCTAAAATTGCCAAAATTTGCAAAAAATGTTAAAAAATTATCTCACCCCAAAAAGTGTTAAATGACGCTATTGCTTTTACCTGGAGAAAATGTGCACCCCCTGCTGAAAATTCGTTCCGACGGGCCTGACTACTACTACTACTACTACTACTACTACTACTACTACTACTACTACTACTACTACTACTATCACCACCACCACTACCACTAGTACCAGTATTACTACTATACTACTATAACTACTTCTAGTACAACTACTTCTAGTAATAATTATGCACTCTTATAACAGTATCAAAAGCATCAAATGATGGAACTCCAAATACATTCGTAAATCACCCAAGACCTGAGCAGGAAAAGATAGGCAGAGCCATGGAGGAAATGCTTATTGGAAGAGTTGTGTTTGAAGGCTATGCTTGAAAAAGCTCATTGGGGAATAGCGGATAGCGGGCGAAGAAGGAAAGTCAAAACGCTGTAAGAATGAGGCTGTGCAATAGCACTTCATTATATAGCGAACGCTAGCAATGGCAAATTTTTTTAGCGGCCGTTTGTCATAATTGCGTCTAAGCATTCATGATTGTTGTCATAATGGAAATCGCTGTGTTCGTACTTCAGATATGTTTCGTTAATATAACAAGAAGCGGTGGAACAGACGACTTAGTGTCAATGGGATGCGTAATGGTAAGTTTTAGTGAGACGTGGATCAAATCTGATGATGTCAAATCTGATGATGCTGATGCTGATGCTGATGATGATTATGAAGAAGAAGAAGAAGATGATGATGATGATGACGATGGTGATGATGATGGTGATGATGATGATGATGATGACGACTACGACGACGATGTCGACAACGACGATGACGACGATGATCGACGATGATGGTGATGATGATGATGGCGATGACGATGATGATGACGACTACGACGACGATGACGATGACGATGTTCACAATGACGACGACGACGACGAGGCGACGACGATGACGATGATGATGGTGATGTTGATGATACATATATTTAAATATTATGACTGACCATAAACCATCCAGCAGAGAATGGATGGTATCAATAAATTTCGGCTATTGTCTCAAATTTTCACGATGTTAACAAGCATCTATATTTTCAGGATATTAGCGAGTGTTTATATTATGACTCGCTTGATCAATGTTCAATGAACGACACAACTTGCCTTCTATGCTGCAACTCTACCTGGTGCAATTCAGACATTTTGGAGAATCTTTTGCCGCTAGGAGCTGTGACAAATTCGTCATATTCTAGCCAAAAGAATTCAGGTCATACAACGCAGCCTGTAACAATTTCTGCACTATCAGACCGTGCAGCCAGAGCTAACACATCCGAAGTCTTGACAGCATATCCGTCACCGGATCAAGACACAAGCGGATCGCTAGAAATCGCGAAACCGTCTTCACTGAAGGCACATGAAAGTACAATTAAAGATTTTGAACCTGTTACAATATTGTCCGAAATAGATCAAAACATCACTGTTGGAACAGATGAACGGCCAAGAACAACAACAGGTTAAGCACGGCACGGTTGTTCATAATGTTGCTACTAGCATACTTAAGTCATATGTTGCTCGTTTAATTATTCAAAAGACAAAGTCTAAAATATTGTCTTAAAACGTTATTAAAGTCATCCAATGAAAAGACTGTACCGCAAAATTAGTAAGAAATTATGAATAGTGCCTAACTACCTATATTTACTATATGTTAGGTAGACTGTCCAGAACTAGTTTGGCGGAATAAAATGGCAAACATTGAGACAGGATGAAGCGCACAGGTTGTACAGATGCAGTCAACTTGTATGTTAAACTGTTATTTTATTAACTAGCTGTTAACCCGTAAAAATGACGGAGGAGAGTGGCTATCTCCTTCCCCGATTTACTGCAAAAATTCATATTATTACATATATTACATATAACATTATTGTCAAATGTGAAAATGTAATGTGATTGTGTCGATCATCATTTCAAGCTTTTCCAGTGTCCTCACTAAATAGGCTCCTAGTAAGGGACAATGCAGTAGAGGAGGTTTGGCGAGTTCACCTATCTCGGCTCTAACAATGACGTAAGCTAGAAACAGTCACCGTGAAGTTTTACGTCGCAACTCCCACCGATCTGCTGGCGAGACCGGTATAGTGAATTAAAATGAATCCCTTAAAGATGAATCCCCGAAGTCATTTTTATGCGTGTAATAAAGACTTCCCATCTCTTTATTATATGTAGAATATTAACTTCCTCTGAATTTTTATAGCGCCTCTATAATGATACAAAGTATAATTTATAAAATGATTTCATGATATATTAATTAAACTTTGCAAAAGTACAAAAGATTAAGCTTCGTGAGTGAAATGCAGTTATTAAACATGCAATAAGAGTAGCGTTTATGTAAGTGCAGAAAAAGTATCATTCAAACACATACAATATATAGATCTGGAAACTATAAATTTCGTATATAAATGTGCTGTTTGCCAAGGAGACACCATCAGATAGACCGCACTCCGTTCACGTTCGACGATGTCGATATTACCCCCTCCACTGAGGCGCGTCTTCTCGGTGTACTCCTGGATGACACTTTATCGTTTGTTGGACACTTAAACAATGTAACGCGAACGTGCTTCTACCAGCTCCGGAAGATCAAAGAGATCCGCCGATATATATCGACAGCGGCTGCGATACAAACCGTTCGCAGCCTCATCCTCTCGCGAGCGGACTATTGCAACAGCATTCTCATGGGCCTACCTGACTGCCAGCTAGCTCGCCTTCGATCAGTCCTTAATGCGTCTGCCCGGTTAATCTTCGGCGTGAGATGGCACGACCACGTGACACCACTGCTCAGGGACAGGCTCCATTGGCTCCGGATTCCAAAGCGCATCGTCTACAAACGATGTTGGCTGACCTTCGGAGCCCTACAACCTGTCCGGAGTACCTATCAGCCCTGGCGCACCGGCCAACGATGAATGATCGACGTCTTCAACTGAGATCCAGCACGCGGCTCCTACTACATGTCCCTTCTCCGTCGAAGACCGCGAAATTCGAGAAGAGATCCGTGACACGAGGCAACCCTCTGTTATGGAACGCGCTCCCGGACTCGGTGACTGCGGTCACCTCCTTCGAGTCGTTCGCCATCAAACTTAAGACGCACCTCTTTAAAAGATCGCACGATTGCTCGTTGTAAATGTAAAGCGCCCTTGACTTTGGCCCCAGCTATGTTACCGCGCTATATAAATTGTCGTATATTCTATTCTATTCAAAAAGAATAGAATAGAATAGAATAGAATAGAATAGAATAGAATAGAATAGAATAGAATAGAACAGAACAGAACAGAACAGAACAGAATAGAATAGAATAGAATAGAACAGAACAGAACAGAACAGAATAGAACAGAATAGAATAGAATAGAATAGAATAGAATAGAATAGAATAGAATAGAATAGAATACAGAATAGAATAGAATAGAATAGAATAGAATAGAATAGAATAGAATAGAATAGAATAGAATAGAGAATAGAATAGAATAGAATAGAATAGAATAGAATAGAATAGAATAGAATAGAATAGAATAGAATAGAATAGAATAGAATAGAATAGAATAGAATAGAATAGAATAGAATAGAATAGAATAGAATAGAATAGAATAGAATAGAATAGAATAGAATAGAATAGAATAGAATAGAATAGAATAGAACAGAATAGAATAGAATAGAATAGAATAGAATAGAATAGAATAGAATAGAATAGAATAGAATAGAATAGAATAGAATAGAATAGAATAGAATAGAATAGAATAGAATAGAATAGAATAGAATAGAATAGAATAGAATAGAATAGAATAGAATAGAATAGAATAGAACAGAATAGAATAGAATAGAATAGAATAGAATAGAATAGAATAGAATAGAATAGAATAGAATAGAATAGAATAGAATAGAATAGAATAGAATAGAATAGAATAGAATAGAATAGAATAGAATAGAATAGAATAGAATAGAATAGAATAGAATAGAATAGAATAGAATAGAATAGAATAGAATAGAATAGAATAGAATAGAATAGAATAGAATAGAATAGAATAGAATAGAATAGAATAGAATAGAATAGAATAGAATAGAATAGAACAGAACAGAACAGAACAGAACAGAACAGAACAGAACAGAATAGAATAGAACAGAACAGAACAGAACAGAACAGAATAGAATAGAATAGAATAGAATAGAATAGAATAGAATAGAATAGAATAGAATAGAATACAACAGTAGAATTTCTATACAGGGATTCTTGATTATACGTGTAATAATGAGGTGGGATTTATTTTTTCAAAGGATTCATTGTAATTCACTACACCGGCACGTGTATATACACACTAAAGCACGCATACACCAGTCGATCGTTCTGTATGCAGGGGAGACATTGACCCTGCTCGCAGGATCAAGGCTCTGGAAGCCTCCCACGTGCGCTACCAACTCCGGTTTCTCGGTACCCGCTGGTTCGAGAGGTTAACAAACACCACAGTCCAAGCCACCACAGGCTTACCATCCATCGGCTTCTTGATCCAGAACCGCCGACTATCACTGTTCAACCAGTAGACAACCGGGTCCTGAACATTCGAATGCACAACAGATAGAAGCGGCTTATAATTTGATGGAAGCGACCGCACGGTCGCCCAAAAAAAACAGTGTCATACATTGTAGAGTCCCAATATCTAGAAAAGCTATAGCATGATTTAAAGTGGCTTTGGAGGCAATACTGCCTGAGTGTGCCTGAGTACCTAGTCACCCTAGTGGCACTAACAGGCCTTGAACTTCACTCCATCAGCGCATAACTCACTCTGCCATTTTCCGCCCACACAGTCAAGAATCAGTGAGAGATGCGTAGAAATGCAGAAGGATGTATATATCTGTTTCAGTGGACCTACTGTACTGTCTGGACAAAGCGGGATTAGATGGAAAGGACATGAAAATATTCTCGAAAATTTATGGGAAACAGACAGCAACAATCAAAATAAAAGAGAAAGAGGGAAACTGGATCAAAATACAGAAAGGAGCAAGGCAAGGTTTCGGTTTATCACCCGAATTCTTCAACGCTTATGGAGAGGAAATCAGGGAAAAAATAGAGAACATGGAAGGAATCATAATTGGAGGGCAGAACATTAACAACCTGAGATTCGCGGACGACGCAGCATTAATGGCGTACACACAAAAGAAGCTACAGGAATTAGTGGACGAAGTAGTTAAGGAAGGCGAAAGAAAGGGACTAAAAATAAATACAAAGAAAACATACTGCATGGTGATCTCCAAACAAAAAGATACACCAAGATGCCAACTATACATAAATGGACAACTAATAGAGCAAGTAAATGACTTCAAATATTTAGGAAGTTGGATATCCTGCAATGGAAAATGTGAAAAGGATATAACAACAAGGATTGCCATGGCAAAATCAGCATTTGTGGAATTAAAACACATCTTAACAAATAAGAGAATATCAATGGAAACAAGGATAAGGGTCTTGGAAACTTATGTATGGTCGGTATTGCTATACGGCGCAGAAACGTGGTCAATTTCCAAACAGATGAAGAAAAAATTAGAGGCAGTGGAAATGTGGTTTTTAAGGAGAATGATGGTTTCTTGGACAGAGAAAACATCAAACGAGGAAATTTTGGAAAAGGCAAACTCAAGAAGGAAATTGTTAAAGACTATAAATAAAAGACAACTAGAATTCTTTGGACACATAATGAGAAAAAAGGCCTGGAAAACTTAGTCACAACAGGTAAAGTGATGGGAAAAGAGCAAGAGGGAGACAAAGATTGACGTTCATCGAAAACCTGCTATGCGACGTGAAAGAAAAAATATCAGAAGTAGAACTGCTACAAGCGACATACGACAGAGAGGAGTGGAAGTCCATGGTCGCCAACGTTGTAAAACAAGGCACCTAAAGAAGAAGAAGTCAAGTATATCGTATCCAATAGATTCTACCCCAAGATGCCTTCGTGTTTGTCCAAAGCCCACAACCAGTAACAAATTGAAAGGTACAGTAGGTCCACGCGTTAAGTTCTGGCCCTTACCTCCGGTCTAGACAATCAGCTACATAAGATGGTGTAATCCATTAATATGGGGGTAGGTTGCCATTACTTTCCCAGACCCACGTTTTACCACGCATCCAGTTGGATGCTTCCACTCAGAGAGACTTTAAGGTTGTTGTCATCACAGAGGTTGATCAGTTGACTAAAGATGCTCAACATGCTCTGTGTTGCACGATGGAGAAAACACCTTAACACTGCTTCTCATTTTCTCATTTAGCGAGCTAGCGAGTAAGGCTGAGTAGACCTCATGGATCCTGCGGGAATCGGACTCGCGACCTTTTGCTCCATCGCCTAGTGTTGTTCTAACTCTGCTAGCTTTCCGCCTCCCACAACTAGTACTAGACTGAATATCATGTGATATCGCGTATGTAAACCGGTAAATTGGAAAACCAGTTGTACACTTTTCGTGGGATGCGATTTGATTCTTATTAAATCGAAGCTATCGAAATTTTCTATGGTCTATGACTATGAGAACAAGCATTCCCATAGCAAAATTTTAAACCCATCCGGATTTAATTTGTCAAAAACATATTTTGGATATGAAAGTGTTGTTCTGAGTTCTTAGACTCAACAATTTAAAATGCGAGTAAATTTTTGTTACACATAGATTCCATGCAACATAGTCTTCAATGCTACAGTTGCGATTTCGGAAGTACTGCAAATTGTCAAACGAATGCTTGGCCATTAGACTGTGGAACCAATGTAAGCATAATGTCTTTTGAACTTGTAACATTAACGCAGTGCACTCAAGTCGAACTACATGCATTGATAAGTTGTAACGTAACGTTGTAGCATTAGCGCCATTTCTGAGACAGCACTCACAAGTGTTCACATACGATTACGTAAAACCAGAAATAAGTGAGTTCTCAAGTTTTCAAGCCCTTCAGGACCAGTGGCGGCTCTAGGATTTGGCAAGTGGGGAGGGACCGTTGGGGTGGCAACTTCTAAGCATGGGGCCAACTATTTTTAATAAATCATAACATACAGGAAGAATATCACCCTCGATGCGAGTCCAGAGTTGCATACTTTAACAACTTGTATAAAAGCTAGTGTGGAATATATGGATTTCATTGCATTTAATTTATAAAGTTTTGGTTTGACGTATTAGAATCACTCAGCCACTCAATTGTTTATGTAAGAGTTTACAAAGCAGCTTAATTAGGCCGAAGGGGCTGTCCATTAATTAATGACGTCAACATTTTGGGGCAATTCTTGACCCACCTTGTCAACAACTGTCAAACTTTCGATGACCCCTAAAATTATGTGAAAACTGTGAACTCTCTCCTACAAGGGGCCGCCCATTGATTATGTAAAAAATTAGGCAATTTTAGCCCCTCATTTGGTAGCAACTGTCAGAATTAGAGACCCCTAACAAAATTATGTCAAAAACTTTGAACACCTTCCTGCAAGCTAAACATATTTTATATGGCTGACTTTGATGCTTAAATAGAATTATGGAAATTAATGTTTCTTTATTTATTAAATTTATTGTAAAAAATGAAATTGATTACATAAATTTATCTTGACCCCTTCCCCTGACAACAAGTGTCAAACTTTTTTAAACCGCTGCCCTATTTTGTTCACGTATTTAATAGACAGACCCTAATTGCATAATTAGGTCATCCACGCTTAGTGCAAATGTCAACCGAATTTAAAATATGCTGCAATAAACTCATATGGAATATAGCAGCATATTTTGACAATTTAAAATGTTAAGCAAATTTTTCCAGAATTGAATATCAAGAAATTGCTAAAAATCAGTAAGTAGAACTACATGTGTTTGCAAAGAATTTATCAGACTGCAACATACCATTGCCAAGCTGCTGAAAATGAATGCTTCATCTTCAGCAGCAGCTTATATTGATGATGCGGTTAATATGTACATGAATACGCTAAACTATGGTGGAGAAATATTAAAGAGTGAGGTCGTAAAAGTAACAGAGGTCGAGAAAAAAAACCCTGGTCTACATTTTTAAAAATTTCTACTGGTCTAAGTATTGTTGCAGATTTTGACCCAAATGAAAGGTGCTGATTTCAGATAAGAAGTCACAAATTATGCAATACGTCGATTTTTTTCGCAAATGACGAATGCTTTATTGAAGGTGTTAACGTCAGAGAAAATATGAAATTCTGAAGAACCGATAACATCTGATATATCTTATTCAAGCAAAAAACGAGTCTGTCGTCTAAAAGAGCAATTTTAAAGAGCATTAGCTAGTTGTTTCAATTTTAATTTTTATACAGGAATCTTCTTTTTGGATGCTCTAGTATAGTTATGATGTTTGAGTTCCATCTGCCTTGATAGCTACGTTCGATGGTCTTGATGGAAGCGTTTTCCTTCTTCATACGAGGTTCCAAGATTTTAAGGGAAGTAGTTCAGGTTGCTATGAAGGAAATGCAACTTGACACTCATGTTTGCTCCTAGTCTTTGAAAAGCAATCAACAAATTTCGAACTAAAATTTCATAATTCTCGGTTCCGAAGTTGCAAAGGAAGCCAGTAATGATGCCGGAAAAAGCAGACCAAGACCAGACCATCTTTTCATGGTTTTCATAGCATTAAGGAATTCTTTCTCTCTGGTTAGAAGCCTAATTTGCGGGCCATCAAGTATGCCAGCTTTCAGCTTCTCGTTTAAAAGAGCAGAAAATTTTGCACAGATGTACTTGAATCATTCACCATCTCGACACTAAACCCTAACGAACTGCTTCACGAGTCCCAATTTTATGTGCAGGGGCGAGAGTATCACTTTATGAGGATTAACAAGTGGTTAATTCTTGATATTCTGTTAACCGTCGTTAGATTTATCTCTAACTGGCCATTCTTTCCTTCCTTTGATCGACTATACCAAAAATACAGGAAGCAAGGAAATTTGGCGTTTTGTTGTCTTAGATTCCTAGAAGCAAGGATATAACCTTCAAGTCGCCGCATAAAGTCCAGCAATGATCATTATATTTTATTTTTTGGAAAATTATTCTCATGGATTCATAAGTTTATTTAAGATTTACTGAGTGGCATAGAAGCTAATTTATTCCTCTGTGAAGTAACACACTCTAGACTTCTCTTTGAGCTGTCAACTAAAAGCTACCATTCTTCAGTTACACAACAATCACATCTCATTGATTCAATAAGTGTTTTGGTGTTGATGCACTATCAAGCAACTCCTCCATATGGAAATATTTAAGAAGATCTTTCTCTCTGTCACGATACATAAACGTGGTTCCTGGAGTCAGCAGGTTCTTTTCCTTCATCCCAGTAACTCTGCTGACGACTTCGATAGATCAAGATCTCGTACAAGGTTATTCAACTCAGCTTGGTTGAATGGTTGGCGCATTACTACATCAACTTTTGTGGCCACGTTGTCATCGGTATCTGTTGATACATTTGACTGACAGAATTGACCGTCGTCGGAAACTTCCATAGTAGTGTAAGTAGATACAGGAACTTCGTCACAGTGAGCAGCCGGTTTAAGAGCAGAGGGGAAATTTTTGTACTGGATATAAGATTGGTGTCTTGGTGGACATGCTTGCATTATTTACCAGACAGAAGTAGCATTCATCAACATGGTTTCGAGGCTCTCGCCGCACTATGTGCTCGTTGTCTATAAATAATGTTAACAGTAGATGTCAACGGTCAAGCGTACAGTCACCTCCAGGATTAGGTACAGTCACCTCCAGGATTAGGGGCAGCGACTACGGCAAGTCTAGGCCAGTTGGTGCTTTGTAGCTCTCTCAGACGCTTCTGTGCACGTTCTATACGGGTCCCATGCATTTTGGGATGGTGGTAAAGATTGGATGTTGACGAAAGTTGCGTATGTTTCCAACAAGAGTAGGTCCTGCGTATCTAATGCACTGAGGATGGCTGATTTCGTGCCGGCTGTGGAAGAAGTTAAAGCTATACAAACAGATGAACATCGTAGAAACCGTGCGAAATCCGAGTCCATCCTAAAAAATGGATAAAGTCGCTTGAAGCCAAGGTGTGTCGTTCCATTCCCATTCAGGAGATTCGCGAATCCGGTGTGCATGATTTACAAAATAATTAAAGAAGCGGATGTTCGTACCTCGGAGAACAGCTTAGTTCCAAGCGAAGAACTGAGTCAAATAAGTGTGTCGTGTTGGACAACAAAGGCGCTTAACCGATTACATGTAGGCCTATATCGCAATGTCTTTTTAGTGCCACTCCGCTGAACAGTGGCGCGCACCGAGTAGTTCTACAGAACGACTGTACATTCGACGAGTTTGAACTCGATGAAAGCGAAACATGAAGCTCGACCGTATACTTCGCATTTTCGTCTGTCGAGACTGATTCTCACAAGTTGTGTGATCTTGTTTTAAGTCATTCGTTACAGTTCTTGTTAAGCATAGGAGTATCAGGCCGTCTAAATATTCGATCTTCTACTGTGATTAGAGAGAGGAAGACAGAAGAGCAACGGACCTAAAGGAGTCTGTCTCCTCATTGAGGTCCGCTTCCTAACCGAATAAAACGATTGGAAGGAACCTGAGGGGTTCGTAAACTGACTTTCAAGCATCACGTAAGTAAGTAAGTAAGTAAGTCAGTAAGTAAGTAAGTAAGTAAGTAAGTAAGTAAGTAAGTAAGTAAGTAAGTAAGAGAACGTAAAGATTATAGTGGTAGATTATAAGATTATAGTCTAAAAGACTGCGCGAACACTTTAAACAAAATTAAACTAAGTAGCTAGTCTTAAAAAGCCAAGACTTCAGTCGATTCCTGAAAATATCTAGCGACGATGACTCCCGTATGTCAGCAGGAAGCGAGTTCCAAGTACGCGCAGCAGCCACTGGGAAGGCACGATCTCCAACGGTGACAAGACGCGTTCTTGGAACCATAAGCACCGAAGTCGCGGACGATCTAAGTCGTCTGCGGCCCGCGAGGTCAGAAACGCTGCAAAACTCAGATGCAAGATAGTTCGGACCCAACCCGTGAAGGCAGCGATATACAAGAGTTGATAGCATGAACGTAATGCGCTCTGGCACCGACAGCCAATGAAGATCAACAAGAAGCGGGGTGACATGATCACATCGGGCCGAACGATAGATAAGACGAGCGGCACAGTTCAAAACAGATTGCAACCGGTCGAAAGAATAGGCAGGTGACCCCGCAAGAACAGCATTGCCATAGTCGAGCCTAGTCAGTACCAGAGCAACAACCAACGTCTTAAGGACGGCTTGAGACAGTCTTGGATACATGCAGCTTAAGGGTCGCTGCACTATCAAGGTAGATTCCCAAGTTACGCACTGAGGCAGCCGGATGGAGCTCGAGATCATGGATCTTGACACAGCCATGCGGCAACAGGTGCTGTTGCCTCTCGGTGGCTAGCCAGAGCACTTCCGACTTAGAGACGTTAAGCTGGAGCCTATTAGATTTAAGCCAGACTGACAACTCATCCAAGCACCGGGTGAGACGCTCAAGAAGCAGATGCGTTTCAGACGGCCAACAGCCACCTCCTTGGTCTTCCGTTTGTCTTTCTTCCTGATATTCTTCCCTCAATTACTGTTCTGAGTAATGATTCTCCTTTTAGTACGTGTCCAATCCAATTCCTCATTTTTTCTTCCATTTAGATAGATGCCTAAAATAATTAATTACTTAACAGTGTCAACCAATACTAAAATTAATGATGCCGACATTAAGTCAGACAAAAAAAGGAGTATTTCCTTGACTTCAGGCTTTCTCCAAAATTTGTCTTTCGGGTGATGGTGCTGATTATCGATCTTTGTTCGTGCACCATCTGTAGTAATTCATCGTTTGTTTTCTAATAATAAAACACTAATAAGGTCGACATTACTGTGGTGGATGAAACCGTCGAGTAAAGTAAAGCATATATTAGAATGTCACCTTGACAACGACCATACCAGGACTGATAAGCAGTAGTAAGATCGTGTCACTAGAATGTTCCTAAGGCTTATTGGACGGCGGGCGTGGTCTCATTACTATCAGTGCTAAACCACGTTACATCTTTTATTCCATTTAGATAGATGCCTAAAATAATTAATTACTTAACAGTATCAACCAATACTAAAATTAATGATGCCGACATTAAGTCAGACAAAAAAAGGAGTATTTCCTTGACTTCAGGCTTTCTCCAAAATTTGTCTTTCGGGTGAAACTGTACACAGCCTTTCTCCTGAACATTTGACAAAAAGGCCTGGAAGTGTTTTCTGACTAGCTATTGCCACTAATGAGTTGGCAGAAAGCAATTATGATGATGATGATGATGATGATGATGATGATGATGATGATGATGATGATGATGATGATGATGATGATGATGATGATGATGATGTCAGACGAAATGCATCATAGTTAATCAGTCAAAGGCTGTTATGCTTGAAGCCTATCTATATATATAATTGATTTTATGATGGTGTGTCCCGAGCGAGTCGTCTAGGGTTCTTGAATTGATCCTGGGTTCGCCATCATCGGTTGTTCTTCAGTAGGTGGTGGTTGAGGAGCGTGCGCTGGTAGCAACGTAGCACCAGCGCCACCTGGGGAATGTAACTGGCGTTACTGTTGTTCATCGTGTATTCGGATGGGGGCTTCGCTCGAAAATCTGACGTGTTTGGACGTTCTGCGTCGAATTGAAGAATCTGTAAATTGAACGCTGTAGGAGCGGAAAGGGAGTATTTCCTTGACTTCAGGTTTTCTAAAAAATTTGTCTTTCGGGTGAAACTGTACACAGCCTTTCTCCTGAATTTGTCTTTGAGGTATAACTGAACACGTACAGTTAGTTTGCCCTTCTTTTAATGCAGGCTTCGGCTTCGTCTTTGCTTGTCTATTATAATAGACAAGCAAATCTTGTTTGATATTGGCATTTTCCAGCGCAGTTTTAGTAGACGCAGCGGTGGGAGTTGATAGAAATTTGTCCCATATTGGTAGTTTCGTGCGAGTTCGTCTTCCAACAAGGATTTGAGCAGGTGACAAGCCCAGTTGTTCTGAAGGCGTGTTACGAAAATCATGTAGCGCTAGATAAATCGCTATTTTCTTCTCTTGCTTTTTTCATGATTCTTTTCAGAATTTTAACGGTAGAATCTGCTTTTCCATTACTTTGTGGAAAATTTGTCGAGCTAGTGACATGCTCGAATTAATATTTTTCAACGAAGCGTTTGAATTCCGCTGAATTGAAAGGTGAATTGCAGGTGTATATTCTTTCAGGCAGACCATAGCGAGCAGTGGTGGGGGATATGATGAGCAGTGGGGGAACATGACGAGCAGTGGGGAATATGGAAAATGCATGGTTTAATGCACAGTACTTTGCTCTAACTTTTAATATTACTTGTATAAATTGTCACACACTCTATTCAATAACTTTGGCAAACACAATCATTTGTCCAATTCCATTTCAAATTGGACGTTTAAACAAAGTTGCACTCTGATGCTTACCGGGGTAGGTCGTTAATAATCTATTGCTGCTCTTTATCAGACAGTTTCACGAGAAGCCATCCTGTTCCAACAAATTTATATAAGACACCCACAAGTATAAGACGCATCAAGTACGCTAACCGTGTCAAAATTCGTATAACACGCGTCTTTTATGCGCAAAAATACG
The DNA here is from genome assembly GCA_018105865.1 of Metaphire vulgaris. Lineage (NCBI taxonomy): Eukaryota > Metazoa > Annelida > Clitellata > Crassiclitellata > Megascolecidae > Metaphire > Metaphire vulgaris. Next base: position 6,014,376 of record CM030838.1, on the reverse strand, counting down.
GTACTTGGTTTCCATTGATCATGTCTTATGACAAATTCATATAGATACTCATAAATCTTAATTGCGCTGACATTAGTTTATTTAGAGTAACTATTATTATTATTATTAGCTAGACGATTTCTATAGCGCAATAAGCATGGCAAAAGTGGCCAAAGACAAGAGCGCTTTACAAAACTACGAATATCCGATGGTAAATAGGTAAGTCTTAAGGTTACGTAGAAAAATTCCAAGAGAGTCAGAGTTTGTGACAAAGTCCGGTAGTGAGTTCCACAGTCCTGGATTGCCCCGTGTAACCGACCTGTCCCCGAACTTAGCCGTTTTAGACGGGGGAGGAACAAGCAGTTTAACGCGACTGCCAGATCTTAGCAGCCGACGTCGTTCCAGCGTCGTGGTCCGCTGTAGGAGGGAGGCGATGTAGTCCGGACAAGTGGGGTCATGTAACGCTCGGTGAGTTAGCAGGCATCGCTTGTAGACGATCCGCTCCCGTATTGGTAGCCAATGAAGTTTGTCTCGAAGCAGCGACGTGACGTGAGCGTTCCATCGTGCTCCAAAGATCAGTCGCTAATGATAAAGGTTATAAACTCATACCATTGATTTGGCTCTCAGCATCCGTGAGAGTCATGGTTTCGTAAACAGAGTAGGCGTCCGTGCATACACACGCTAGGAAGATGGCAGCCTGACAGTCGGGTCTTCCTGATCGATTTTTTCTGCTTTTTAATAGTTAAGCCATTGACTGTTCATTCGTTTTAATCACTTGCGAGGTTCGAACGCCTGCAAAGTTCAGCTTGGCAGGAAGCGGAATTTGTGATGGTGTGGCCATTACGACACGACTCAGAGTTCTAAACTGTAGCCTATTGAAGGCTTTTACTAACTTGACTAACGAACTAACACCATGTGACGGATGAGACCGTCGAGTAAAGTAAAGCATATATTAGAATGTCACCTTGACAACGACAAAACCAGGACTGATAAGCAATAGTAAGATATCCCTATAGTGTCTCTAGAGTGATCCTTATTGGACGGCGGGCGTCAGTCCTAGACCACGTGACATTTACCAATTTCGACTCAGCCTTCATTCGCTAGACGGCGATGGGAAATGAGTAGCAGCTGTGGCTGCGAAAGTAAAACACGTGTCTAGATAAAGCAATGGTAAACTGCTCTAGATTAATGGCTCTAACCACCTGCGTCGCTGCTTGCCTGACACCGGATATCAGCGCCGGGCTCGACGCTCGAAATCGATTATGGGCGAAATCGATTATGGGCGATCCTTGAAACCCTTACCTTTACCTTTGCATTAATAATATTATATCATAAATTTTATTTGAACATTTGTCTTTTTCGCTAAAAGCACCGTTCGAGCAATTGAAAACGTATCCATATTATTCTTTCATATGTGAAAGACATTTTAGGGTCATTTATTTTTAAAAGTATTTTACGTCTTAGACGGTTAAAGGTTTGGTTTAACGTCTAACTGGCTTGCTTAATATGCGCTTGGTAAACAAAAAAGTTACAATGTTGGTGATCTCTTTTCTTGATTGATCGCCAGTTGAATTTTATTACCCTTACTTACGTAAGGGTAATAAAATTCAACTCTGATTACGTTGCCATCAGGAGAATATCCAACTCAAACGAGCCACAAAGGCTTGGGATTTAATGGCATGGATATTGATCGACCCATAAAATTGGCAAAATTAAACTTTATTATTCACGGTGGATTAGTTGTCGTCTCGAAACCTGGCATTAACATATCAAAACCAATTAAATAACTTTCGAGCATTTGTGCTGCCGAGTTGGCCAGGCATAGGCTACTCCGTTCATCATCGCTGCAATCTACCGACCAGGCTCACAGCATGTCTGCGATTTTTTTCTTCGCTACTCTACTCGAGTCGTGACTCGTTAGTAGCATTAAATTGCATGACATTTGTTGCAGTGGACCTAAATATCAACTTGAACGACCCACAGAGGTCAGCAGTCGGGTTTTAAATTCTCCCTCCGGAAATCCCCTCCCTCCAACAATTGCCCCCGGACTTATCCCCGTATGACACTCCCGGAAATTCCCTTCTAAAGAAAACAAAACCCGTAAAAAAGCTTCTGGTCTAATAAACCAATCTCATAGGAAAGAAGTTGTGCAAACCAAATAGTTCATGGCTATCTTACTGTATACATATGAAGTCATAAGAAGTAATCCAAATCCATAATAAATGGTCTGTGTTATTATTATTATTATTATTATTATTATTATTATTATTATTATTATTATTACTTTTACAATCTCTATAGGGCAGTAAACATAGCTTAGGCTAAATACAAAAGTGCTTTGACACATGTCACTTATATCCGATGTTAAATAAGTGTGTTGTTTGAATATAATATTTATATCATTACCTTGCAAACAATGTAAAGCGGATCCACTGCCTATGGGGCTCCTCAAAGAGTCTATCGAGACGCTCGCTCCGTTTCTCATGACTCTTCTGTCGACGTCTTTGAATAGTGGTGAATTTCCATCATCTTAGAAACATGCTGTCGTATACCCGCACCTTAAGCGGCCAAGTCCGAATCAAAATGAAATAAGCAACTATCGACTAGTCTCTAATATTCCCGTCTTGTCAAAGCTGCTGCAGAACCTTTTATGCAACCTTTTAATAAATGCAACCTTTTAATAAATAACGCATCTGTTTCCTCTGTTTACAATGCTCTTTCTTTAATGTTTTCGAGAGGAATCTTCCGGGAGAAATGTACTAAGGGGAAATCCGGGGTGGGATTGTCGGGCGGGGAGATTTTCGGGAGGGGGAAATTTCCGTAGAGGCAATTTTTCGAATCCCCCAGCAGTCAAAGGTTCTATCAGCTTAATGATGTGTTAAATATGCAACAATTCGTTTCGAACCGACTCATGACTTAGGAGGTTGTCGTTGTCAGTGCTTCCTACGACTTTCCACCAGTGGATGCCACTGTGAAAGTCGTCGGGTCACAAGACAATTCCGGTTGTCAGTCCCTCCCACGCCAGCGTACAATATCGTACTACGCAGCAATTGGAAAAGTTTCAACCACGAACTGTGCAGATCGTGCAGATCAAGACGTCACACAGCTTTGTCAACCAATTGACCTGAGCAAATCAGCATATGAACTTGCAGAATTTGACCATTAAGTTATTACTTACATTCTGGATAAACTTTCTCCAGTTGCTGAGATGACCGTTCGTATTCGAGTCTGATCGATCATTCTACGATGGTGAATGCCGACAAGTCCGTCGAATGACACGCCGTTTAGAACGTGCCAAGATCAAGGGGACTTGCGAAGAAATCAAGGCATAAAAAGCCGTTGCAGTGGAATGGCTCTGACGAAATGCTGACTGATTCTTGAGCGTGAGTCTATTCGCTGTCAAGTAAGAAACGAGTCGTGGGGAGTGGGTCGGAGTAGCATTGTTTGTTCGTGGACGACATGATGGTGGCAGTGACTTCTGCATATCAACACTAAATACCAGACATATGTAGACAAATCTTGACAAGTTACTGGGTAATAACAGTAGAGGCTCATGCTCGCGATCAGATGATGACTATCGCCGTTATATTGATGAAAATATAAAAGGTAGTCGCGACACTACGATAAATGTTGACTTTTACGAAGTGATATTGGCAATGAATTCCAAAGCTTAGGGCCACACACTGAGAAACAACTAGTGCCAATGACGATGCGAGAATAAGGAACAACAAATGAAAGTCCTGCCGAATACCTGGTGTATTGAGCTGTAGGTCGAGGGATTAGTCGCATCTTACGGTAATAGGGTTCATTATATAATATGGTTTTAAATACCAAAAGACAAATTTTATAATTAATTCGGTGTTTTACAGGAAGCCAATGTAGGGACTGTCTTGTTGGAGTTATATGTTCGAATCTTGGAGTTTTGGATATGACTCTAACTAAGGAATTTTGTACTCTCTGGAGTTTCTGCATATTTGAATTTGCGATGCCAAAAAGCAAGACATTGCAATATTCTAGACGACTAGATACCAATGCATTGGCTAACTGAATAAGAACAGGCTTAGGGAGGAGATGTCTGATGCGATAGATGTCCCGAATATGATAATGAAAAATTTTTCACACTGAATTTATGTGACTAGTAAAAGAGAGGGAAGAGTCAAATATCACACCAAGGTTGCTAGCAGAAGTACTTCTAGGAACAACAGTGGAATCTCCTAATACTACGGATTTCAGAGATTCAAATTTAGTCAATTGAGCTGGAGTACCTAATAGCAAGAACTCGGTTTTTGATGAATTTAAAAGAAGCTTATTTTAATCCATCCATGACTGAATATTAGTAAAGACAGTGGATAGAGCCTTAAGGGATGAGTTTGAAGAAGATTGATCAAAAGAGATGAGAATTTGAGTATCATCAGCATAAAGATGATACGCCACTTGATGTTCGTCAAGAAGTGAACCCAATGGGGTTGTATAGAGAGTAAATAACAGAGGTCCAAGAACCGAGCCTTGAGGGACACCACAAGACAGATCAGTGGGAGTTGAAAGATTCTCATTTATTATCACTGATTGAGTGCGGGGATGTAAATATAAAGAAAACCATTGTAAAGCAATGTCAGAGATTCCAAACCAATGTTCAAGACGATGAAGAAGAATAGAATGATCAACAGTATCAAAGGCGGCAGATAGGTCAAGAAGTAAAAGAGTTCGAACGAAGAAGACTTTTTCCAGCATCAATAGCCCGAATGTTCGAATCTTGGAGTTTTGGATATGACTCTAACTAAGGAATTTTGTACTCTCTGGAGTTTCTGCATATTTGAATTTGCGATGCCAAAAAGCAATAGCCCGAACAATATAATCATGGACTGCCAACAGAGCCGTTTCAGTAGAGTGATATTTTCTGTAAGCAGACTGGAAAGAGAGGTAATGTGGACTAGAACACAAATGAGCATGCATTTGCTTAGCAACTATCCTTTCAAGAATTTTCGATAAGAAATTAAGATTAGATACAGGCCTATAGTTAGACAAGTCGTCAGGAGAGAGATGGCTTTTTAAGTACTGGGTGAACAACTGCATGAGCGAATGCAGAGGGGAAACACCCTTCAAGCAACGAGAGATTTATGAAGTTTGTTATTATTGGACCTAAAACATCAAAACAATCTCTGAGGATTTGAGTTGGTAGGACATCAAGGGTACAGTGACTAATTGGTGATGTAAAGATTATCTGGCGAACTTATTTAAGGGTGGTAGGTTTAAAGGAATTAAGAGGAGTTGGTGGGGATTTCGGAAAAGAGAAACCAGTTGAAGAAATGATCTGAAATTTTAGGCGAATGGTAGATATTTTATTGGAGAAAAATTTGCAGAAGACATCTGGGAGTGATGATAAAGAGAAGGAACCAGGTGTGACACTTGACTTTTCCCTATGAAGAATGCTATTTAGAGATTTCCAGAGTAGACGAGGATTTGAAGAATTTTGCGTGACAAGATTAGTTAAATAGTTGTGACCACTCTGATAACTTATAATAATAATAATAATAATAATAATAATAATAATAATAATAATAATAATAATAATATTTTATATTTATTTATATTTATATTTTAGGTGTGCTATCTCAATTTAACACATTCTGACTCAGCGTACTTAGTGTCGATGGGCTGCACTTCGGTAAGTTACAGCCGATTATTTCTATCAACCGTCGACAATTTGCTTGTTGACTCTAGTTTTATAACGCTAATAATTAATCTACTTTAAATTATTTAAATTTTAATTTAAATTACTTTAAATTATTTAAATTATTAATTTACTCCAGTTACTTTCATTACTTTGCACACATTGTCTTTTCTCTTTCTCGCCACAATTTCGCCCACTCGTGTTCATCTCTTCGATTCATATCTGTATCTTTTCCCCTTAAATCCATTTTCTGTGTACACTCCCCTTCAACTCTTTCTCATTAGTTAGATAAGATAGACCCGGCCTATTTGGCGTTGTGCGACCGGTACTCGTCAGAATACCGAAGTTAAGCAACGTCGAGCGCGGTTAGTACTTGGATGGGTGACCATCCCGGGATCTAATCGTGGTGCCGGCGGCCAGCCAAGCCGTTCATCGCTTAGGCGTCGATAAATTGGTAGCAGCGCTAAGCTGCGAAGGTAAAACGCAGGTCTAGAGAAAGTAATGGCAACCTACTCTAGATTAATGGCGTAAGCCACCTGCGTCGCTGCTTGCCTAGTACCGGAGATCAGCGCCGAAAACCCTACGCTCGTTCGAGTATGGGACTACCTTTACCTTAGATAAGATAGAAATAAGACATAAG